>PVKA01002937.1:0-30371 GCA_004027165.1 Ctenomys sociabilis | reverse complement strand
CAAAACTGTAACCAATCAATAAGATTGCAAGTATAGTCGCTTAGGTAATGTTGATCCAAGGGCAAATCATAGAATGGGTGTGAGGTGGGACAAAACTCTGGTCAACCAATAAGTGCACAATAAATATAGTCACTGGGGTAATATTGACTAAATGGAGATCAAGTAGAGAAACAAGTCATGGAGCAAGCACGCAAGGGACTTGCCTGGAGGGGTGGATGAAGGCGGTTTTGTTCTCTACCCAAGGTGATGGATGCCTCCTTACATGATCAGTCACTGCAGAAGTTGGGTGAGTAATTCTTTTTCTTTAAGCCTGGCCTTCAGTGAATAGTCCTCCAGCCATAGTTATCTTCTTCATTGCCCTCTCAAGGGCCCAGCCCTGTCTGACTACCTACAATATTCCTACATATCGTAGCTATTTACAATATCACCCTCTGAAGAAGCATCCTTAACTGCCATGAGGGGGCAAGGGTTGAAGACCAACCTGGCCACTTCCAGCTGAAGAGGGTTGTAGTCATGATCAGTAGTCAGAGATTCACCAGAGGTAGTCTAACTGAAGGTTGACAGATGCCAGGGGTTCTTGTCTTGTATGCTACATTTTCTCTATTCCTATGGCTGTTGATGGGCACCCAGGTTGATTCTATAGCTTAGCCGTTATGAAGACTGCCATGGTAAACATAGGCAGGCAGGTTTCTCTTTGATACTGTGATTTTCTTTCCTTTGAATAGATACCCTGAAGTGGGAGTTCTGTGCAGATGTATTTTTGCCTTTTTGAGGATCCTCCATTCTGTTCCCCATAATGGCTGTACCAATCCCACTTGCTTGCTTTTAAACATAACTGTAGTAGGCAGCCAGTCTCTATTTCAGAAAAGTTATTCACTTTGGATGGGGTGAATGAAATACAAATGCAGAGGGAGTACAGGCCAGTTACTTAGTTTAAGCAACAAGAACTGTAAAAAGGCACAAACGTCAGTAACACTGGCATTTACAAACATCAAAGAATATGAAGAGAAGTACAAAGATAAATACCTGTTACAGCTGGTCACAGAGGAAGTGTAATGCTGAATATAGAAGGGAGAGCTCACCTGCTTTGACATTTAACTAATCCATTTTTTTTTTTTTTGGTTCAAAAGAGGATGAACCACTTTCAAAAAAGGATGAACAAGTGCTGAGTGAGAAACACTGTTAGGAATTAAATAATATGATTGCTCCATATAAGATATAGTGGCTAGGATGAGTCATAGAATAAATATGGCTGAAAATCAAAATTACTTCTGTGCAAAATAAAGTTGACAAAAATCAGAAAAATAAAGTTAAAAGATAAAAAATATACAAATTTAACAAGACTTAACAAGGTTATATAGGGAAAGGAAGAAATTGTAAAATTTAATACATTTTTCATCAAGTAGGAGAAAGTTCAAGTGTCAGGAGATCTTAAAGATGCAATAAATATGTAGAGAAACTCACATGAAAAAGAAAAAAAAATGCGGCTTGAAATTTAAAATTTCAGGGAAAGAGAAAAATTGTTAAAACTTTTGGAAACACAAGGATAATTGTTTTGAACAAGAAAAAGAAGTCAATGACTAAAAATTTACATCAAAACGACAGTTAGTTTGTACCTCCTGACCCATGCCACAAACTTTCTGTTACCTGTTGACCAGCTATCTAAAAACTTACATGTTGAACATGTGTAAGTCCAGAACATTGTAGATAATTTCTATATGAAAAAAATTAACTAATGGATATTCAGCATACAGAACAAAGGAAAGTGAATGAAATAACGTACCCAACAGAACAATGGCCAAAGAAGATGGGGAGAAGGTTTAAAGAGAGAGCTCAGAAATGGATACAGGAGTTTGAGGTATCATTGACCCTTTCTTTTTTTTATATATATATTTTTTATTTTAAAGAAAGTTTTATTTTAAATTACAAAGAGTTGGTTCCAAAGCTGGGGATATGGAACATCTTTTCAGTAGAATAAGCGCTTCCCTGGCAAGCACAGGCGGTCTGAGTTCACTTCCTGTTTCTGGTGCTAAGTAGATCATGTCATGACTATGACATGCCATGTGTCCAGTATTGCCTATCAGCATGGGTGGCTTCACAAGTTCTTAAGACTCAAGATAATACGTATGTTTAAAATCTTATTCTGTAGATCCTTTGTCTGTGTCATCCATGTGGATGAGTCATGGCCAATGCTTGACCAATTTGCTCTCTGTGAGAGCCTGAGAGAAAGTTTTCTCTTCATGTGACTCTCCCCAGGTACACTATAGAACTTCAGTCTCTTTCCGCTGTGGCTCCATAATCTCCTTGTTCAGAAAATTTGGAGCTCAATTGAGTTTCATGATGTTGCAGTACAGATTTTCCTATGTCCTGAGTCTTCACTGACCTTGAAAGGCTAGGGCCAAAATGTTGGCTGGCCTTGTGGCTCTTCTATTTCTGCAACTCTGACTTGTGAACTTAGGTTGGTAACCATCCAGAAGAAAAGCTGATTAGTATCCTGCAGCATATGCCATTCACTTTGCCTCATCTGACTCAATTGATTTTAGTTGTTGTTGTACGTTTCCATTTGTATTTCTGCTTTTTGCTTCTTATACTAGGAAGACTATATGATATTCACACATGTTTGCCTGGTTTATCTCACTTATGAGTATATGTTCAAGTGGCATCCACTTCAGTATCAATGCTTCAAGCTTATCATTCTTAACAGCTGAGTAATACTCCATTATATAGAAATGCCACATCTTTTTTAACCATTCCTCATGTGATGGGCATCTTGTGCTTCATTGACCCTTCCTATGGCCCTGGATATCAGGGGCCCACCATACCCTGAGAGGCCTGGCTCTCCCACCACTGTTACAGCAAGCCTCAGAGAATAAAGAGCAGGGGAGGAAACAGCAGGATCTGGGGTGACTGGATGTTTGCTGAGGGGAACGGAAGGCCACAAGGCAGCCACACCTTGGTATTTATTGCTCACATCTGTGTCAAGGCCAATGGGTGAAGGGCAGTGAGTGCTTCTGGGAACAGCTGTGGCGACTGTGGTGGGCCAGTGAGAAGAACAAAGCACTCTTGCAAGGACAAGGACAAGGCAGGGGGTGGGGTGCGGAGTGGGTGGTGGTGGGGCAATAGAGAAACCGTAGCTGTGGCAGGTGCCTTCTTTTCAGCAGGGGTCACCCTGCCCTGTAAGTGCCACAGCTGTCACTAGCCCTCGGGCTTCCAGCTGTGACCCAGAAAGGTCAGGGAGTTTTCTGTTCCCATGCGGCTCTAAGCATGGCCTTGGTTGTCCACAGACTCAACTTAGGACTTCTGGTCCCCCACGTTGAAAGTGCTAGCTTTCATTGCTGCCGAGAAAGCAACAATTAAAGTTATAAATATTTTATTAAGCGTGATATCAGTAATGACCAGTGCAACTCAAAAGAACTAATCTTAATAGTGCTAAATCTTGGAAGTAATTCTAGGTTCAAAAGTTGATGAGAATTTCTTAAATTGCTAGAAATGTATTTTACTTTTCAAGTGTATTATTTTATAGTGATAATAAGGATAAGTTTGATGTCTTTTTTTTTTTTTTTTCCTTTTCCTTTTTCTTTTTCTTGACACAGGATCTCAATGTGCAGTTCACCCTGGCTTTGAGTTCGCTATGTAACTCAGGCTGGTCCCACACTTGCAGTGATCCTCTTGCCGTGGCCTCTCCAGTGCTGGCGTTAGAGGCATATGTATCATCATGCCTGGCTAACAACAAACTAATTTTAAAAAGTGAAAGCCTCATTTGTTTGACCTTGGGGCAAAGAAAACACATAAAAATTTTTAACAGTTTTTTTTCTTTTTAAAATTTTGTTTATGCTTCAGATTTTTTTTTTTTAATTAATCAAAAGAGATGAAGGCAAAGGGTAAGAAGAGGCTTTCTTAAGCATTGGGAATGGATGATGGGAATAAAAGTGGAGACTGAAGTAGTTACTTGAAGTTAGGAGGGCATGGGAACAAAATAAATTGAAATAAGGTGTTTAGCTCTTGCACCATCTAAAACATAATAGACGTGGCTGGCTTTATGGACCGGAACCCACATAGTTGTCCAGGGCCCATGCTCAGAGGGGAGTCATGGTTGGGATTTAGTGCTCATCACTAAATTAGGTGTAATCATGAAAGTCTTTTAATAATTTTATTCTTGAGTATGTATCTTTTAAGTGAGGTATAACAGAGAAAGAACTTGGACCCAGGGTTTAGAGCCTTGTTGATTAATGATGGCTGCTATGTGCTGGGTCACATGGCTGAGCTATTTCACTCTATCTATGCCCTCTCGCTGCCTTTAGAAGGAATTTGGATGTTGACAAAGGGGTAACAGGGATTAAAGAATTGCCTCATGCTGTCTCAGGATAGAGTAAGCCTATCTTCTCAGGTTAGCGGGACCAGGCAGCATTATGTACCTTTTAAGGTAATAGGCGTATCCCAGCACAGTTGGAAATTTGTTGGGCTATAACTATCGGGTTGGAGCACAGGCCTAATCTGTGCTCATGAATTTCATTTTGCACTAGGTCTTGAGAGCTATCTAGCCATTCCCAGAAAGCAACTTCATGGAAAACAATGGCCAAGCCAACTTTAGGCACTATTCCATTATTTTCATTGGAGTCATGGTTCTAACTGCCTCCTGCTAGAAGATGACAGTGTAGGCAACACTTCTTGGTCTCCATGCTTGTACTGCAGACACAACCACAGGTAACTCCTGAGCTTGTTGCCTTGCCAGTCTCAGTAATATTTTTCTCTCTTAGAATTATAAGCATGGTGCTGCAAGCTCCAAAGTATTTCACTTACCTTTGTTGCCAGCCTCAGTTTCAAATTACAGTATAAATTCTTTGGTTCTTAAGTCACATTTCTTGACACTTTTATTTCCATGCATTTTGCCTTCTGCTACAGCCTGCCTGTGTTTCCACTTTCTTTGCTTGCAGTCCCATGATTTTATTTTTTGTGCTTGCAACTCTTATTTTTCATTTCAAATCCAGTGGTAAAAATTTAATTTTATTTCCTAAAAGGCCTAAAATTAGGTGGAATTTTACAATCTTAACAGTGTTTATCCTTTTTACAACCCATTTTCTGTTTTGGAAATAGCATTTTCAACATGCCTTGACTTGTTCTTTTAGATTATGTTCAGTACTCTGCGTAAATCAAAACATAGGTTCTTGGGCCTGGGGACATAGCTCAGTGGCACAGCCCGTGCCTGGCAAGTGTGAGGTCTTCAGCTCAATGCCTGGTATGACAAACAGCAAACAAAAACACAAATTCTCTAAGATTTGGAGTACTTCTCTGTTTTTAATGAAGCTTATTCCTGGTCAATTTTATTTAGATTTTATTTTAACTATTTTCTTAAAGCTAATGCTGTTTGAGGTCCAATATTGGGGGTTGAAAACTTGTAAAGAACACTTTGGTCTATTTTTTTTTTTTAGAAAGTGTTTATGAAGTTTCGAAATATAAGGATACTGTGTATCTGATTATAGCCTATGTGATGGAATTAATTATTTGCCCCTCAAATTCATATGCTGAATCCTTTAATGTTAGATAGTATTTGGAGACACAGCATTTAGGAAACAATTAGGTTAGATCAAGTAATGAGGGTGGTGGGGACTGCAAGGTAGAGTAAGTAGCCTTGTCAGTGGAAGAGAAAGACCCCCATATTCGCACCCAGGGGAAGGCCATGTGGGGAGAGTGGCAAGCAGGGGTCAGTAAACCGGGAAGAGACTCCCTGGCAGAAACCGTATCTGTTGGCACCTTGATCCAAGCCTCCAGAAGATTGAGAAAAAAATCTATGGTCTTTGAGCAATTTTATTATGGCAGCCTTGAGTTTCTAAGAAAAATACAAATGCTTTTCACCCAGTTTATTTCATTTTTATTTTTTATTTGATTACTAGTCATGTTTCTTATGAAGTTAATATCAATTTTTCAAACATTTCCATCACTATCTCTTTTTTTTCCATACCGTTCACCTAGCCCTTAGAGCAAGAAACTTCCTACTCCAGACTGTAATAATAAAGAGGAAAGATAGACTTGTCAAGAAAGGTGAATTGGAAAAAATGAATTGCATTACAAATCTTTCACAGGTCACTTGGGTTTCTAAGACAGTGAAGAACATGTCAACAAACTTCAAAAGAGTATATATATATATATATATATATATATATATTTGTTATAATCTAATAAATATTAGTTAAATATTCAGACAATGTTATAAATGGATTCATGAAAAAATGTGTTGGGAGAAATAAAAACATAGTAGTTTCTCTATCTCTTAGGTACCAGACCTGGTACTAATTACAGTACTTTATATATTTTATTTTTCTCTTTGTAATATATCTGGGAAGGGCATATTACCATCCCATTTCTAGAAAGGAACCAGGTATTCAAAAATTAATTTTTCATAATCTGACAATTTATGAGTGATAGAACTCAGCTTTGTGTATCTGTCTGATTTATTGATATTCAGTCACATTCCTCTGATAATTCTATTCTTCCTTATTTATATTTGCTCTGTTTTCTTAAAAACTTGGGTTAATACTCAACTTTAATTTTAATGAGCCAGCTGGCTGCCTGACCTGAGAGAACCTTACTTTTTCTCTTAGGAGTCATCTTAATTTAAAGATCTGCCAGTCTATGAAGGGTCAGTAATCTTCTTCCTGTTGAATTATCATGTCTTATACAGTTTGTTTTATGGCTTTAGATTAGAGCCTAAGTCCTTTCTTGTTATTCATTGCCTTGTTTCACTAAAGACAGAGCTGGTTAATGTTCTACTGGGAAGATCCCCAGCAGTCACACTCTGGCATGTGAAAAAAATTGGATTTATTTATCAATCTAGAACCAGCTGTGTGGGAGAGGCCCCCCCCATTCCCTTCTTATTTAGTTGATTGGGAGCAATGGGAATAATGAAAAAGGAAGATAGACAGTTTGAATTTTGGATTCTTCAAAGAGCAGAGTCATTCCAGTACTTACTTTCTTATGGCCAACCTTCATAACTTCAGTTTTTAAACTCCTAATTCAGAAGATTATTGATGAAAGCTAAACCAAACTCAAGGTGAGAGAGAAAATTGTGAACCAAGGCAACTGCTGGGAGACAATTTCTTCTCTATAGTTCTTGAAAGACCTATTAAATTAATAAACTCCATGTCCCCAGATGTAATGTGGACTTCAGAAGTATTAAAAAGGAAAGGATGAGAATCTAACCCTGCCATCTCTGACTGCCTGGTGTTTGGCATTCTACTTTAAAGGCTAAAGATTTGCTGAAAAAACTTTGTTTCTAGACTTTGAAAAGCCTTATAGTTCTCTATGCTGGAACCTTTGGTTTACCTTCATATTCTCCTACCTGTAAAATTTTACGGAAAATATTTGTGCAATGTTTCCTATATAGAAAATTTTAATCCTTTACATAAAATATATATAAAGGGCAAAAAAATAGTGAGCACAACATTCTTAGTTATTGTTTTATAAATTTAGACAATATGTCTCATCTAATCACCAAAGTTAATATAGAGAATTTTAGCTAAAGAAAATGATGGAATGAAATCAATCTATCAGATTGATAATAATTAAAATGGTCACTGGATAGTTTCACTTTTTCTGTGGTGCTGTTAGTTTGCTCTAGTATTAGTTCTCCAGGGCTAATACAACAAAATACCATTGATAGAACAGTTTAAGCAACTGAATTTTGTTCTCTCACAATTAAGGATGCCAGAAGTCCAGGGTCAACACAGCAGCAGGACTGGTTGGTGGGAGGCCTCTCTTTGGCTTGTAGATGACCACGTTCTCCCTGTGTCCTCCAAGGACTTTTCTGTGAGTCAGTGTTCTGAAGTCTCTTCATCATGATACCGACCACACACTATTCAGGCCCACTTGAGATGCTTTGTTCTACCTTTAGAGCTTCTTTGAAGACATTATCGCCTATTGTACTGAGAGTCCATAGTTAGGATTTGTCAGATTAATTATAAGGAGAACACAGCTCATCCTTTAACACTCCCTAAAGTCTCTTCAGCACACAGCAACCACAGTGATCTTTGTTAAGTGCAAGTCGGGTCGGGCCACATCTCAGCTCCTGTGACCATGGGCTGTCCATATCCTGTGTTCCAGTACCACTTGGAATAGAGGAAGCCCTCAGTTCTCACTTATTGGAACAAATGTACCCTTGTTAGGATGCTTTTAAGTTTCATCCTTGTGCAGCATATTTTATAAAATGCAGTTATTTTTCTTCTGTATAATGTAGGTAATAAGAATATTTGACTTTCCAAATTCCTGACTTATGTTGTTGATGCAGATATTCCTTATATTTCTAATGCATCCTAATGAGAATGTGAGAGGCTAAGAAAGTTGACAACTATGTCCATTATTTCTGAGCAAGTAAGTTATGCTACATATTCACAACCACACACAACTGATGCAACATTCAATTCTAAAGCTCATGAAAACTGGAGCAAGCTTTCTGTTTGATGTAATTCTCTTGATATCAGAGGAAATGTGCATCAAACTTTATATTCATAAAGTATAACTTAGTGCTTTTAACAGCAGGCTCAGTAATTAGTTGGGCAATTAAGGGACCATAAATTACAATTTTAACTCAAACAGACATCCTCTCTAACACCTTGGGAAGTCCATTTACCATTACCTCCTCTATTTTCCTATCTATAAAATAAGTTTAAAAATAGATTCTCCACAAATTTGCTGATGAACAAAAGAAAGATAGGCTTAGAAGTGGTGGACACCTTGAAAGGTTATTCGGTTAAGTTCTGAGCTTTCAGGCAAATTAGTTTCATAACAACAGAAAATTACTTTCTCTGTTTCAGTTTTGAAAAATTAGAATCATTTCATGTGTTTTAATGTTATTTGTTATGGAAGTTTACAAGAAAAACACTGGAAAATGATTACCGTGTGTAATACGTATATATTTAAGAAAATGAAATATTAGCTGATGTCAGCTGCAGAGGTGAACACATTTACCAGCTACAGCTTGGTTGTGCCTTAAGCTCCAAAGTCAATCGTGAACATAACTTAGAGGGAGGTAATCCACTTTCGTTTAAAGCTGTTAATATATTCCTAAAATAACTTAGGAATGTATTGTCTTGTCCCTCACTATAGATCCCATTCAGGTGTTGGTCTGCGATTCAGTATTCTTTTCCCTTTCTAAAGTCATAGTCTTTTAAACATCCTGGTTTGCATTTCTTTTCCCTGTGACCTCTCCATTTAGTATATACATACTACTTACAAAACTATCAAACAGACTCTGTATACACTTCTTTATAATTCTGGATTTTTGTTATTGCAAAGGGACTTTATTCCTTCAATATTTAATTCTAGGTCACATGTATTCATCTTATGTTTTTGAAGGAAAAAAAATCACATATCCTTTCCATTTTATATATGCACTATGTATACATTTTTTCTCCTGTACTTTTCTCTTGGGCTCCTGGTGGTATCAAATTCCATAATACTTAATGATAATACAGTTTAGAATGGTACTATCCAGGTGGCATATAAAAATAGTTCCCAATGGAGGCCGAGTAGGAGGAAGGAGGCTAATATCATTGTTTCAGAATGTCATGTGCCAAGGAAGGAAGTATTCTGTTACTAGTTATAATGGTAAAGAAGAGTGTGGTCCAGACTGTCGTAGTTGTCAAGCCCATTGCAACAGGGGAACACCAGATTCAACTTCACTAACAAAAGGATCAAGTAGAAATGTATAGTGCAGGAGTAGATTGGGAGGAAGAAGAGAATAATTAAGGGTTGGAAGTTAGTAAGAGGAGGCACCATGTACTTTTCACAGATCCTTTCTTTTTCTTTATCACTGTGAATGTTTTGAAACAAACATTCTTGTTAAAGTGACCTTATAAAAGTCTTGTTAAAGGCAGACTGAGTAACCAACATGAAAAGACTGATGAAGAGGTGACAGGAAATTCAGTTATATATTGAGGGGGATCAGATAGAGAAGAGATGGGTTCTTTCTTGTTAGTTTGGTTTCTTTCTTTTTTTTTTTTTTTTTGTTCTAAAATTGTGCTGTGTAGCACAAGCAAAGACCAGAATACGGCCTGGAAAAAGGATTCATACAAGGTGAATAAAGCTCTTATGAGTCACAGAGATCCTTTTTCAGAATAATGTGTGGAGCTCAGGATGGAACTGAAAGGAGAAAGTGGACTTTTTTGGTGTAGTTCAAACTGACTCTCCAGATCACTGTAATGCTGATTGGGTGTCCTGGTTTGTGAAACATTGGTTTAAAACATTTTCTGAAAAATCTCAGCTGTTGTTAATTATGTTGACGTTTTCTTGTTCATTCATTCTTAACTTTAGCTATACTTTGGAAATACCTGGAGAAACTTTAAAGTTGTAAGTGATGCTTGAATACTCTTCAGTGTGGGAGACCATATCCTGTTGATTATGTCCTGAGCAGGCTGTAAGCAGTGTGTCAGGCCAAAGCCCATGTGACTCATAAGAGCACCGCAGATGACCATGACCATTTTCTCCTCACCCATGCCACAGCAGAGGCCAGAGATCTGCTCTGTGAAACTGTGAGCTCTGATGCAATATCACATGGCAAGCGAGGGCAAGGGACTTCCCAATTCCTTTCCCAGAACTGCAGTTTCCTTTACTTGAAAAACAAGTTGGTCATTAACCATGACCTATTTGGTCTCCTCTATGTTTGATGCAAGGACAGAAGCATCTTCTCCTGCATCAGTGTCTTATCCCCAGCAACCTCACTGGTTTCCTTGCCTCTCCTGTAGATTGTCCAGCAAGCATATACCACTGGTTCAGGATCTTGGCTCAGCACTCAGCATGGCCCATCCTAGTTCACTGTTTCACTTTCATCTTATTTCTGAGATTTTCTTTCTAGCCTTGCATCAAAGCAACAAAAAGGGTCTATTATTCCTCTCCAGTACTGACCTATTATGGGACAATGGGCATAGAGTTTAGGCAATTTTTGGTTGTTTGTTCACTTATTTTAAAGTCCTTAAGTGATTAGATATATAGTTAAAATCAAGACCCATGTCTCTAACTGAATAGTATAAGGTTCAGACAAATTAATAAACAATGCCTTTTCTCTCTCCCAGAAATAAAAGATATTCAACAAATTCTTGAAACTTTTCTACTTTTGGCTAAACAAATGAAATTCTGTTGTTTTTTGGTCATGGGAACTATGTTGCAGATTTCTTCTATTCATCTAGAAGTCTTCCTCATATCCTTTAAAATCTGGATACCCTACATCAGCAAAGGTCTGACTTATTTATGACCCAATAAAAACAAATATTTCCTCATCTTTGCATGACTTCTTCAAATAAATGAGTTGTTCAAGTTCAAATTACTATTTCTACATCATCTTTGTATCAGATTGCCTTTAATTTCAAAAGAAATTGTGTGAGTAAGGGACAGTGAGACATTTAGGAGATAAGAGCCTGCACAATATGCCATTGTTTTTTGAGTGAGACAGAAACTTTGTCTAGTGAACTTGTGCCACGGAAAGTCACTTATTCTGCCTGAAAGAAGCTGTCAGCCTTGGCTGTGAGAACGAGTCCTCTAGCTGCTAAAAACAATACTAAGAGCTTTCGTTTTGTTCTTGTTGTAAGTACTTAACACCATCAATAAGTCACCTTATCCCAGAATTTTAAAGCTTTTCACGGATCCTTTCTTTTTCTTTTTCACTGTGAATGTTTTGAAACAAATTATTATTAATAAATTATATTTCTCTAACACCTTCATTTTTGAGAACTCCAAGGAAGCATTAGGAACAGAAATAAAAACATAAATAACACTACTCTTTATACCTCTTAAGTCTGCCTGCAGTCTGAAGCAATCACTGTTAATCCTGAGAATTTCAGAAGTATTTTGAGTAAAGTTCTATAAAGTCTTTCAATCTTGTGGGAAGACGGCAGCCTGTTAGGATGAAATATGGGTAAGATAAAAAGCTTTAAGCTTTGAAAACAACAAAGGCATGTATGAAACTATTTGTATAAAAAAGGTCGTAAAGTGAAAATTGTATGTCACATATTTGGAGAGAAAATTTTGTAGATGTCTCCTTACTCTTTAACCAAGAAAACTGCTATGGTAATCTTAATAATTAGTCATTTTTTTAATATGGAGTATCTCAAATACTATAATGAAACAGTTAACACTTGTTAGTCAACAAATGTGAATAAGTATTAAATTTTTGTAAAGACTGAATGACTGTCATGAGAATGACTGAAGTTGATACCTCTGACAGCTATTTTAGAAAATGTATTTAGTACAGCATCTACAGGTTCTCCAGGGTCTCACTGCCAGATTTGTAGTGAATCTCCTGTTTTCAGCCTTCCAAGCACTGGGATTACAGGTGTGCACCACTATGCCCAGTCTCAGTTGCCCTCTCAGTGCACTCTGGGGTCAGGGCTTGCATGGCACACTGGAGATCAAATTCTGGTCACTGTGTTTGCCTAAGCAGGTGCTTTGGTCCACTGAACTATCTGGCTAGCCCTACCTCTAGCAACTTTTAAAAAACTGTCTTACTCTCCAATACATATAGCTACAAATTTAGAAATCGATGGAATATAAAACATGACAGTGGAGAAGTGTTACATGCATGAAAGTACCTTGAATATATGGGAATATTTCAAAGGCAGATGCATACTTGAAATGAAAGAGTTGTAGACTTCCCAGAGAGTGCATTTTAATGAGGAGGATTACATAAACATAAAATGTGCTTTTTAAAAACCTTGATATATTTCATACACACTACTTTTTCATTCACATATTGATATAAAAAGCTGTTACGTCTATATTACTTTAATTATAAGATAGAATCAGAGCTTGAGATCAGACAATTCGTGCAGGCATTTTATCAGTGACTACTGTCCCCTGGAGGTTACCTAAGACTGTAGGCATTTTCCTGATTCAAGTCACTCTGGGAATGAGGCTGTAACTCTTGGTAACTACTCCTTTCAGGTCACTTGTTAGAGCTGGTACCTTTTAAAATAATCAATAATCAAGGCCACAGCTTTGGTGGGTCCGTTGCTTGACTGAAACCAATTGATGACATGTAGACCTGTTTTTTTTTTTTTTTTTGAGAGCATCCCTCAACCTGATGTGGTTCTTGAAATCACAGGGTGATGATGAAGTGTTTAATCATTTGTTCTCTAGCCATGCACATATCTGAACCTGTCATTAATCATCAGTGTCTGTAGGTGTGATTGCATTTTTTTACACTGGTGGGTTACAAAAAAATGTAACTGGTGAATAATGATTAACAGGAAGTGTACAGAGAAATATTGGCGCTGTCAGCTCATTGTTTTGTGCTTAACTTTTGCCAGTATTCATTACCACAGAAGAACATTTGAATGACTTCATGTCAACACCGTGACAAGCAGTTCGATCCTTCAGAAATATTCACAAAGTACTTTGAAGCTATTAAAATTTTCACAGTGGCATATAATGGTAAATAGTATCTCTATCAGTCTTTGTGGGTACGAATGTATTCAGACTAGGTGGGGCACATGCCATCAAGAGAAGAATATTTTATTGTGTATTTCAGAATGCTAGGTATGTTTCTCCCTACTGATGTATTTCCATACAACTTAACAATTATAAGGACTCCATCCCTAAGTCTAACTATTTTAAGCCTCTTTTAAGTTCAGATTTCTCTCATTTATGTTTTAGGGAAATTCTCCAACCTAGGTGGTAGAATTCTCCTTATACCTTCAGGCACCAGACATAAAACATCTGAGGTTTCCTTCTGGTTTTCAGGCCAAAAATCACTCATCTAATGATCAAAGTAGACAAAATTGCTCAGTCATCCTTTGTTCCAATGAATGTGATGGTTATCACCCTGTATGAGTTTGTATTGTTACTTAATTGGTATTTTTGAGGACAATTCTTTACCCATTATCTGCTAGAATGTGAGCTATATAATTATACCTCTAATGTTTGGCCTTGGCTAATCAGCAAGAAAAATAAATGAAACAAACTCCACAAGCAAAGGCATAGGTGTGTGTATGCATGTGGTATGTGTGTGTGTGAACATGCATGAACTTTGAGTAGTTCAGGTTATTTCCTTGGTAAATGTATTCTTCACATCTTTGAGTCATGTATTTGTTTCTTGAATCTTGAGTGTATTACTATCTTTATTTTCAAGTTCACCACATTCTTTTTTTTTATAGTTTCACCTTTGCTGACTTCTCTGAGAATGTTCTCAAGAAGCATCTACCAGATTCTTGCACAGGCAGAGAAATCAGGATACAAAGAATTTACTTGATTTTTATGACTTGAAATAGTGATATTTCAGTTACTTGGCTGGTGATTTTCTTTTAAAAGCCCTGTTACATATCTAAAAAGCACAAAGTATTTACTGAAAGATTGAACATTGGATTAATCTTTAATGGTCCAAAAATCCTCTTATCAGATCTTTTCTGGTCAAGTATTTTAGAAGGTTTTCATTGTTGTTCAGTATGGAATTCAAATTCCTTGTCGTATAAAAATTGAAGTAATTTTCTTGGTCTATTTTTAATCTTATCTGTAGGGATTTGTTGGTTTCTCCATGTACACCAGTGAGGAACAGCAGCAGGAATGAGGAAAAGAGAGACAAGAAGACAAGAGTTGGTTAGGTGGGGACCCATCTGTTTGATTGACAAAGGATCCCAAGAACAATAGGGGAATTTATTTATAGCTTTGCAAAATGAGTATCACATGACCTAGGCTGCCTAGTAACCAATAGGTGACATTGAGGAGGCAGAATGTTCTGGTCAGGACTGAAGAAGTTTGAGTACTTTAGGCACTGAGGCCTTGTCTTGCTCTCACACATTTGACCCATTGCCAGCTTCAGGGGCTGCGAACACTTATCCTTACAAGAAAGAAAATTTAAAAATATATTCAGTATATTTTATGAAGTATATATAAAAAGTGTATTGTCATATGCCAATTACATACAACTAATGTACATATAGTATATTCTCTATTTAAATGTTGTAGATACTTAAATATTGTGCATTAGTTATTTGAACATTGTCTTTTCAGATCACATCTGTTGATGTATACAGGTACTATGCCAGTGAATAAATATTTACCTATTCATTTTAGCCATTTTAATGATAAAGCCATTGTAAAGATGTAGCACTATATTTACAAAATGATTTTTTTTTGTTTTAATGTCTTCTGTGAAGACAGATGACTGAAATACATTTAGAATGTTTTGGCAAGCATTTTTCCTGTGAATTTTAATTATTAAAAAGAAAATAAAATTTGGAATGAATGCAACTTTCATTATCATATAAATGCATGTACAATGTTAAATTAATTAGTAAATAGAAGTAAAATATAGAAAATATGATGGTACATATGCATATATTTATTACATGCAGAATGTGAATATTTCTCACTTATTTTTATTAGAATATTGTAACAAGATGAAGAAAATTCTGAAAATTATAAAAGTAAATAGAAATTTGTGATAGGCAAAATATTGTTTGGTATAGCTTTTGTATATAATCACTGTAAGAAATTGTCAAAGGTATCAGTTAATAAGCAGACAAAAATATGTGTACATTTATATCAGCAGGATTTTGTCTTAATGTCTTTAGTTGTATGTTTTGATGCTTCTTCTCCATACGAAGACATACTTACATTTTTCCTTCTTCAAAAAATGAAAGTCAAACCTACATGAAATCAACTCAATACATGTTGTCTTTTCAAATCAATTTCTTTTCTACTCCTTTTTCAACTTTATACTCAGGGTACCCAAGTGGCAAAGTTTCATCAATTTCCATCCACTCCTCATTCCAATCTATCTCTGGCTTTTTCTCTCTTCAACAAAAACAGTTCTATTAAGACCACCAGGCAAATCTTACCTCTAAATCCACTTCTATGAGTATTGGTTCTTAGTCACATCTAACACTCCTGGCCATTTTCCTTGACAAACTCAATATATAGTATTTTGACCCCTGACACAGCTACATGGGTAGTTTTTGTTTTGGGTCACATCTATCTTTTATACATTTACTTCCCACCACTCAGTGACCTCAGGTTGAAATTTCATCAGTTGCATCTTTTGCTCCTTTCTGTATTTTTGTGGATTTTCTCAAGGGTATCTCATTCATATCTATACTGTAAATTTCCATCTGTATGATAAGGACTCTGAAATGGATATTTTTATCTCAGTTCTAATTTTCACATCCATATTGTGCTTACTTAAAAAGTTTCATTTTAGATGTTTAAAAAGTGCCTCAAACTCAACATTGCTAAAACTACATACACCTCCAGTGTCCTGTCCCAAATTGTCCTGTGTTTCCCGTCTGAGTCAGTGCTACGCACCTTTGGTCACATCTCATGCAGTAACTCCGTGCTTCGCTCTAAATGCACTGGCCTGCTTACAATCTTCCAATACACTCAGAGAATTTCTACAGTAGAACCTCTTCACTTGATCTTTCCTCTGCATGGAATGTCCTCTTTCTAGATCCTTCCATGGAGTTGCCCTATTTTTTTATTCACCTCTCATTTCAACATTACCTCTTCAGAGCCTCCCAGACCACTCCATCTAAATAGGGGCTCATCCACTCCTGTTGTTCTTTGTCATACTTCTTTCTTCTTTCCTGTACTCATATACTATGATGTAATTATTTATATATGTATTTTCCTCAAACTAGAATTTAAACTCTTCAGAGGCACCTTGATTGTGTGTTGATTGTGTCAAAAAATAGTGTCTACTACATTCTCCCGTGCAATTTTATTTATTAATTTCCAGACTGACTCATTTGTTCTGAGTCCCATTACACTGTCCTACTGAGATCTGCCATCATCTCTCACCACAATAGCTTCTGATCTACATTTATGTAGTTAGCCATCATTTCAAGAATTTTACAGCTTGCAACTCGAGCAACTAGAGAAATGCTTTTAGAGAAACAAATATGATCTTTTCTAAATTCTTTTAAAAAGTCAGTCATTCCCATATAATGATCAAGGCATTAAGATCAGTTATAAAGCTATGATTGATTTCGTTTCTTATTGCAGTTGCCCCCGTTTCCTTACCCTCCTACCTCCAATTACTCTCATATTCTGAAAATTCTACAGATTCAGCACTCTTCTCATCTTGGAACCTTCCATATGTTCCCTTGGCCTAGATGTTTCTTTGTACCCAGTCCATTCCCTCCTATTTATCTGGTTAATTTCTATTCAGTCCTTAAATTGTAGCCCAAATCCCCAATATTGGGGGTGTGGCATTATGTTACACACTGATATACAAGGGTGGTGACCTCAATCTAGGACAGAAACTTCTTTTTTTGTATTTTAGGGAAGGGTCTATAGGGTGTTCAGGGTCTCACTACTAGATTGGACTCCTAGTGATCTGCCTGTTTATAGCCTCCTAAGAGCTGGAATTACAGGCAAACACCACAATGCCCAGTCTCAGTTATTGGCTCAGTACAACCTGGGGACTAAGCCAGCCCAGCAGGCTGGGCGATCGAACCCACAGCCCCTGCTGAGCTATTTGGCCGGTCCTAAGACAGAAATTTTGAATGCTCCTTTGCTTTCATGTGATGAATCTAGTTGGCTTTTTTGATAACATTTTCATAATTTGTAAATGTCAACATTTCTGTATTTATGAGATTAAAAAATTATTTCTCACTAAGAAGCCTAGTGATTTGCATTATGGATTAGTGCATCAGATGAATGCATGATGTTCAATCAATAACCTTTTCTTCATCATTGACTCTGGCATATATTAGAACTGAATTTGACCTAAATAATCAACATAATCCTATTTTGTATATTCATCAAACATTTAAAATGATGAGGATTCTATGGTTAAAATCTGAAACATCTATTTTTACACACACAGCTTGAGCTTTATGTTCTGTATTTTTTCCTTTCTCTTGTATGATCTAAGTTTTGTTTCCATGCATATCGGTAATTATGTCTAATAGGAATCTTGCTTGTGCTCTTGTTTACAATATCCTCTGATGAAATCACAACATTGGTCCAATATAATCCTGATTGAATGGGCTCAGTGGTCTTTGCCACAAGCATTTAAGTTAATCTGTTGGCAGCATGGAGAGAACACATTTCTTTCTAGTTGGCAGGATACGGAGCCATTTCAGCCATGGAAGCTGTAATTTTCTGAATAGTATCCTAGTGGCTGGCAAAAGTTAATGCAGATTTCCCGGGCCTTTCTTGTGCCAATGGTACAATTTACACTCCGAGAATCTGGCTGGTTGCATACTGAGAGAAACCAAAGCATGATGTAAAACACGGTTAATTCAGTTCAGCAAGAATGTTTTGAATTCTACTCTGTGTAAACTTGGAACCATTACAGGTCAGAATAAAAGGTAAAAGAAGAGTTAGGAATTTTAATGTTTTCGGTCTTATTGGGGTGACAAGACCTGCACACGTTTCTATGGGGGCTTCATGTCATCATCAAGCAGGATTACTTATTGTAAATTTCTGCCAAACAGTGATTCCCAAATGTCTTTTCTGCAATAAAGCTCCACCATTTCTCTGGCAACAGAGTTCTAAAACTCTGATGTTCTATCTAATTTTTGTTGTTTTGTACCAGAGCAGTCATAGGTAGAGGGATCTCTTCTGAGAAGAGGTCTCTCTCCTTCTCTAAGCTTAGGTATTTTTCCCACTAGTTATTTGCTTTTGTGACTCAAAAGCCTTTGTCTTCCCGTCCAATGAAGGCATCCAGAGCTGAGCTGGTGGAATGTCAGTCATGTACTTCATGGGTTTTTCGGGTTACAAAGAGATGGCTTTCCTATGAGAAAACTGTTGCTTAGTATATTATTGAAACACTAACTTGGTTTTCCATTGAAAAAGAATTCACTAGACAGTGTTAAAGTTGGACATTCCTAATGGGAGTAAGTTCTTACAGTGTTCTGAGAAGCATGATTTCATTTTGATTTTATCTACTCCTCCTGCTTAACTATTTGGAGAAAACCCTCTCCCTCCCCTGAGACCTAAAGATCGGCAGACATATTCATCATCATGTCAGTTATTTCTCACCTCATAGGGTTTCCAAGCATACCTGAAAAAATACATGTGTGAATGTAGTATGGATTTATGTAGATTTTATTTTATTTTATTAATTTTATTTTAGGAAAGGGTCTACAGGGTGCTCAGAGTCTCACTACTAGATTGGACTTATAGTGATCCATTTGTTCACAATCTCCCAAGAGCTGGGATTACAAGTTTATGTAGATTTTAATTTAGTACTTTTTAAAAGAATGTTTTCTTTCCAGTTGTGGATTTAGTTTTACCAAATGGATTACTAAATTCAGTTGAACATGGTACTATAAAGACACTAGATTTCAACATATCTTTTTTTAAAAAAGAAAAACAACATAAATTGTATACATTTACTTAGGTTTTACAGGTAAGACGGAATTTAGATTTTTAAAACACTTTTATAGGGTATAAGGGACATTATTAGAAGTTGCATAAGTTTGGGAACCACTGGTCAGTGGTACTGACCATAAACAGACTTCTTAGCCAATGTGTTTATAAAATAACAAAATATTTGTTTCATCAAAGCCAATGGGTGAAGATTCAGTCTTAAACAGCAAGACTAATACGAGAAAGCTATCAAAATTTGGTCATTTTGGAGATTTAAGAATGAAATGTATATTATATAAAAGAGAACACCCATTAGTTACTTTGTATGCATTAAACTTGTCCAGGTTTGGCTCTATAAACTTAATTTATTTTTGTTTTTTTGAGACAGGGTTTCATTATGCAATTCAGGCTGGCCTTAAACTTACTTTATAGCCCAGGTTGGCCTGGAACTCACAGAGATCCTCTTGCCTCAGCTTTTCCCAAGTGCTGGTATCACAGGCAGGTGGTAAACTTCGTTTCCAAACACACACTCACAGAATAGCTTGCTTTTAGATGTGTACATACATGTCTAGATATTATAAAATGTATATGTCAAACTGAGACGGTAGTTGTTTAATTAACAATCATAAAGTGATTATTGAAACAATTTACAGGTTGACATTCAAATACTCTAACTCTTCAAACTCACTTTTTAGTAACTAGTAGTCCAATAACTAAAGAAACACAAGAAACCATTTCAAGAAAATACAGAAGCTTTGGTTTTAAGTTTAGTTTTGCAAGTTTAATGAACAGCATCATTTTTTATTTTAAGTAGAAAAAACCCTGCAAATTTTAAAACAAGATAATACAGAGTAGTAATGGTTAATACATTGGAAACTGTTATATTAAATTAATTACTCAGAGTACAATATAGGTATTTAATTATCAAAACAATATTAGCACAAAACTTTCTTTTCAGAGAAATTAGTAGGATAACTATCTTAACTATGATATATATATATATGTACATATACAATACATACACACACATACAAACACACACACACACACACACACACACACACACAAATATATATCCTTTCCTTTCTTTTTTTCTCCTTTCACCCATCCAAGTTTCTCTTTCATTTTGAACATGTTCTTCTCACTTATAATATCTATTATATATTATATATTTTGGATCTCATTTACTCTTTCAGCTTCTTCATAGCTGAGTAGTACTCCATTGTATAAAAATACCACACCATTTTTAGTCAGTTCCTCAACTGATGGGCATTTATGTTGTTTCTAAGATTTAATTATGACAAATTGTGCTCCAATAAATATGGGTACACCTATGGTACTGTGGTACAATGCTTTCTGATTCTTTTGGGAAAATATTCAGAAGGGAAATAGGGTTTACAGGGTCCTCAGGGTCCACAGGGTCCACAGGGTCTATAGGGTCCACAGAGTGTACAGGGTCTACAGGGTCTACAGGGTCTACAGAATCCACAGGCTCTAAAGGGTCCACAGAGTCCATAGGATCTACAGGGTCTATAGGATCTATAGGGTCCACAGGGTCCACAGGGTCTACAGGGTCTTACTATGTAGATCAGACTAATAGAATTCTTCTGTTTTCACCCTCCCAAGTTCTGATTATAGGCCTGTTTCAGCACACCCAGCGTCAATCCTGTGCCAGCATGCCCTGGGGGTAGGGCTGGCCCAAGCAGGTTGGGGATCAAGTCCCAGTTGCTGCACTCTGCCTAAGCAGGTGCTTTAGTCTGCTGAGCTATCAGGCCAGCCTGAACATTTCTTTTTACATCTTTTCTACTCTTATTTCTCCATCTGAGAAGTGTAGGTTCAACTCAGATGCCCATTTTTAGATTGGGTCTTTAAATTGGAAAGGTCTAATTTTTTTTTTTTTTTTTATTTCTCTGTATGTTCTTGACAGTAAACTTTTGTCTGAGGAACTGCTGGTGGACATTTTCCCCACATTGTGGTGCCTCTGCTCTCTGTTGGTAGTTTCACCACAATTATCTTAATATCTAAGTAAAACCTCAGATAGGTTTTTTACTGTTTTAGGATAGGAGCCTAGCCTTTTGATTATAGCCAACATAAATATATTAAAATAATATATTTAATAATGTTTGTTGTAATGTGCCTCTCTAACAATTCTAGAACAAAACCTGGAATGTCTCCTCCATATATAAAGTGGGCTCATTGGTCTGGATAGCTACTCTTCAATCCACAGAGAGGAGTTTTGGCCGCCAGTTTCATTCCAAGCTCAATGGGCCCCACCTAATTATTTTAGGAGGCTTACTAGAAATAAATCATGACAGTTTCCTCCATTTCAGCTACATACATATTATCCTTTGACCACCATGGAAACACTAAGTTATTGTATACAGACCACAATAGATATTGTATTTATAAAGCCAATAATTGATATTATTTTGATTATCTAACAATCTGGTTGAAAATATGTCATCAGCTTTAAAGACATCTTTACTTTTACTGACTTAAATTAACCCACTGTTAAGCTTTGTGAACCTAAAAACATTGAGCAAATATCTTGAGTAGATAAGCCAACCTAAGTGGCTAATTTAAGCAGAACATAATCTGAACAGCCAATCTATAGAAACACACACTTTCCTCTAAATCATTTATGACCATTACAATATATCTGCTTTTAAGTGTGAGAAGGGGAAAACGTAATTTTTGTCAGAAAGTTTTCTTTAACTAGGAGCCTAACCTGAATAAATTTTAGACATTCAAAGCATCTCAGAAACTATTAGTTGACAAAATTTCAGTATTACTGATCATATTAAAGCTAAAGAAATCAATGCTTCACATTTAGCAGGTCTTTGCAGGCTCAAAAGTGGAAGAACTGGTGATGCTTAGTACTGAGGTTGAAGACTGAAAAAGTACATTTACTTTTATCTCTGACATGAAACTTCATTAGGATTTTTAGGTTCACAACATACTTGAAGTGACAAATTAGACTTTGAATAATTGGATAATGTAGCAGATACTCTGAGCTATGCAAAGTAGGGCACCTTATGCAGCATAGTGTTAAGAAAATCAATATAATATTTCTGCAAATTTCCTCCTTGCTCAAAGGTGGTTCATGCTCCTCTAAAAGATATATTAAAATGCAATTTCTTTTGTCCCCAGTGTGGTCTCAGGAATTATCCATGATGTCTCAATGCTGCTTCCTGTAGAACGTGATAAAAATATTCAAATAATTGTTTAGCATGGAAAGGAGAATTAGTTAAGATAGAGTATGTGCTTTGTAAAAACCATTTATCTACTCTGTTGACTGCATTTCCAGAAGTTACATCTGTTAGTATGATTTATTTAATAAATCCAGAAGCAAAAATAAGAAAATGCAGTGACTTAATTTTCTGTCATTCCAATTGATAGTAACACTACCTAAGGGACAGGAAACTGTAAAAGGGAGAATGACCCTTTATTTTCTCATTTCAGACTCTTAACAGAGTGACCATTGCCATAATCCTATGCACAATGAGAAATGAAACATCATTTCAGCTCTCTGCTTAGACCATGAAAGTATTTTTGTCAGTTCTCTGTCAAAAATTATCTCTCAAACTTTTCCACGTATCTTTGTATCAGGTTGTTCATGATGCCATTTTGGTATTCACACTTCTGGATAAGTTATTTTAATTCTTCCTTCAATAATATGATTGCTTTTGGATTCAAACCTCACCGGTGATTTCCTAACTGGCACCTTCAATGTGCGTGTTTCTGTCCACCCCTCCTGGAACTTAAGGCTGTATTTAATGTTTCTGTGACACTGTCCTCCCCTGCATGTCTACTTAGAGTCCCAAAGTGCACCTTTCCCTTTTCCTCTCTCCAACCATTCCTCAAATGCCATTGTTTCTCAGTGTAGCTGCCCCTGCTGATTTGTTATTACCCTGTTTTCCCAATGAAAAGGGCTTGTAGTGTAGCTTGGTGGCAGAGATTTGCCTAACACACATGAATCCCTGATTTCCATCTTCAGTACTGAAAAGTAAAAGTCTAAATTTGAAAAGAGTGAGTTCATTGGAGACCCAATTGTTTCCAAAATAAAAAGAGACATAAGTCTTTTTTCCTTTCCCCTTTCTGCCAAAGAAAATAGCAAGCATTGACGTTTGATGCCTGAAAGTAGGTAACCTAGTTTGTGGCCACGAGGGGCAGTCTTGGGAGAGCAAACGGGAATGTTGGACAGAGCTTAGGTTCTTTATCTCTTTGGTGATCTGCTGCCTGGATTTCTTGCAGTAAGAAAAATCCTGGGGCTTGGTATATAGCTCAGCAGTGCAAGGGCCTGGTGGCAAGCACACGATGGTGAGTGCGATCCCTGATACTTCTCCTCCCCCAGATCCTTTGGCTACTCTTATGACGGCTGTTTACTGACAGCCAAAAGCAAGACATGGTAATCTTGGCTATTGCATTGTGTTTTTAAAGCCCACTCATTTAATCTTTTAGTATTTTTAATCATTTGTTTTAAGCATTAGTTGGCCTAATGTACACTAGTGACATAGTGTACTACGCTTTAACTATTAGCTATGGTAGCACTAATTAACCTAGCAAAGAAGTAAATAAAGTTGCTTAAATACAGAGGTAGATTTTGCATCGCATACCCAAACCACCTGGCTCAGGTCAGAATGGAGCAAGCCATCATTCTCTGTTTCCTTAATGCATCCATAAGAAACAGAATTGGGCTCACAGAACCTGTGGAATTATCAGCCATTTTTGTACCATGCAAACCGTTTTTCAGTAAAAACTATGTAAGAATTCTCAATGGAAAGTATATGGTAACTTTCATGGACTCCTCAGGGATGGAGCCATTAGGTGTAAGTTTTCTGAGAGCCAGAAGTTAAAGGGAACCCACTAAAGACAAAATGACGATCTATGAATAGACTGAGTTCTCCGAGGTTATAGAGATGAGGAAGAGCACAGCTGCCAGCGTGCGTGTGTGAGGAGCAATGGGAAAGCGAGGCGGGCGTGGCCCGTGCACCAGTCTTACTGCTATTACTTGCTTTCTGGTTTTCTGGGTCTGCTTTCTGTCTGCTTTTCACTATCCTGCCTTAGCAATGTACCTCTTGGACAACCTCAGGTCTTTGCCTTCGTCCCTTTCAAATTGATCCATGGTCATCAGTGTCCTGACGCCTGGCAAACTGACTTTAATTTTAATCTAAAATGAGAACTGCATGATTTGAGTCCATTCCAGCTTCCTCGTTGTCCATAGGTAAAACCTACCATGACATTATAGTTCCGCTGTGATCTGCCTTGCTTGCGCTGTAATCTGCTTTGCTTTGCTGCTGTGATCTACTCTATGCCTCACTCTTCAACACCTTACCTGCTGGAACTTTCTCTCTGTGGCCTGTGCTCCTTTAAACATTCACCAGTACCCTTTCACACACACCCCCAGACAGGGGTCTTTGCCCATGTTCCTGAGTGGCTTGGCTAACTCCACTGAGTGTTTAGAACCAAACTCTACTCCATTTGCTACAGAGATCTGAGCCACATAATTATCTGTGTGACTGTGTGCAATTTACCAATACCTTCATTTTCCTTATTTGAAAAAATGAACCTGTAATCCCAGCATTCCTGGTGGCCAAATTAAGAGGACTAAAAGTTCAAGCTGTGCCTGGACAGTTTAGAGATTTAGGAATGATCTTTCTCAAAACATTTTAAAAACAGCTGTAGAGCAGGGAGATAGCTCAGTATAAAGGCCCTGGAATTTTTCTTTCTTACTTTTTAAAATATTTAGGACAGGGGCTATAGGGTCTCACTATGCAGATCAGACTCATAGTGATCCTCCTGTTTCAGCCTCCCAAGTGCTGGGATTACAGGCACACACCAAGGGCCCTGGATTTAATCCCTACTACTGAGAAAGAAATAAACAGATATCTTAAAGAAATGAGAGTAATAATGGTTCTGACAGAGAAATATTGTGATTCAAAAGGGTCAAGAAATGTACATTGACTATAATAAATTAGCGTATATATGTATTTGGTATCTATCCATCTGAATATGATCCATATTAGTTATTACTTAAGAACTTTTGCAACTTTTTCTCACAAATACAAATTAGATCTAGTTGCACTGTGTTGCTGTGCTGCGAGGTCAGATTTCCGCCACTATGACACAACACTCAAGATAGTTATAAAATGGAAAGATTTATTTCAGCTCGCAGTTTTGGAGGTTTCGGTTCACAGTCACTTGGTTGCACTCTTTTGGCCCAGTGGCAGAGCAGAGCCTTGTGGCAGAGGGCACATGATGGAGCAGAGATGTTACCTCATACAATGAGGAAGCAAAGATAAAGACAAAAAGAAGGTGAGGTCCCACTGCCTCCCTCAATGACGAATCCCCAGTGACTACTTCCAGTTAATCCCTGTGTCTGAAAGGCGTCATCACTTTCCCACAGCACCAGCAGGTGAGGAACGAGAGCCACTGAGGAGACCCTGGATCCAAGCCATAACACTGATGAGAACCCAGGTGCTTTTCAGCTTGCCACTTACAGCTGTATAGTGTGGTGGAGATGGGTCCTATGAGCCAGAGTTTTGGTTTTTATAACTTGCTAGCAGCATAGCCCTAACTAAGTTGATAACCTCTGTGTATCTTGTTTTCTTCAATCAGTAGAACAGGGCTAATATAGACTATTTTATAGGCTCATTGTGAAGAATAAGTGAGTTAATATATGTAAAGCTCTTGGGAGAATGCCTGGAATGTAGTAAGTGCTATGAAGTTATTTGTCATGCTAATTATATTTTTGCATGTTTTCATCACTAGAATGTAAGCTTTCTGAAGGCTTTTAGGGGAAATTTGCTTTTAAATTTTCCAGTGTTTAATGCAATGCCACACAATACTTTACATTCATTAGATTTTTCCTGAATGGATAGATGACTGATTTTTTTGCTTATTTCACAAAGGAATAAAATTAGTAGCAAAAACAGATGAGTTGTTTTTACTTAGATATTTCTACATTTAGTGTTCAAGAAGAACAAATGCATTGACATTCAGTGGGTTTACCACACCTTGGCTAGTATTTCTTTATTCCTGTCAGATTTGATAAGGACCCTAATAAAACTTAGAGAAAACATTAAACTGCTGACACTTGAAATATCCAGTTAGAATTTCTGATCTTCTCACTATTTTTACTCCCCTAGCTCCTGACTGTATTAAGCAGGTTTATTTAAGGGCAGTTAGGTCATGAAAGAATTTATGCTGAATGGCAGGTTATACTGAGTTGATGCTTTATATATTTCCATCACACTGCACTGTAATGGAGGAAGGACTTCAGATCTTCCTTTTATTTTGTTTTTGGGTTACCAGATAACTTGGTCCAGTGGGTTCCTGTTAGAGTCACATACCTACTTCCTGGTGTTTGGTCCTTTTGGAAACAGTCTCATCAATTAGTGGAAGGATTTTACTCAGGAATATAAGATGATCAATTTTGTATTTTAGGAGGATCAATTCAGCAGCCCATGGGAAGAGAGCCTGGGGAGGGGTGAGAGCCAGCATGGAAGGTCAGTAGTTAGTGTGTGTGTATGTGAATTGTGTGCGTGTGTGTGTGTGTGTGTGTCTGTGTGTGTGTCTGTACATCCACTTAGGTCAGGAATCAAGACAGAGACAATTGTGGGCCTGGGGAGGAAGGGAAGGATTTGAGAAATGTTAGAATTATCATTGTCAATGTTTGTAATGGCATGGTTGGAAAATATTACAGTAACTCTCATGTATTTAAATTAGATTATTGGGTACATAGTGGAAACACTGATCAGTGAAGAAACAAAAGGAGAAATAGGATTTGGAAAAGCAATCACCTCTTTTTCTGGAGGTGAAACATCTGCGGGTGGCCAGATGGACGTGCCTGGCAGGCAGTTGATGTAGCACTCAGAGGGCCAGGGAGATACTGTTTCAAAAGTCATTATATGGGAACCACTGTTGTGGATCGTGTCACAGGCACAGTACACACAGAGAGAGAAAATGGAAAAGGAAAAGGAATTCTAATTTCCCACAATGTTGCGTTTGTGCAGTTTTTAGGAGATAAGGAAATAGGGATACCTGGAACATTTCATGAACAGTCAAATTGAAAGTTCATAGAATAAGACAGGACTCCTTTCTCAAGGATCTTAAAGGACAGAATTGCTGATTTATATTTGTATGACCAGTTCATCAAAGAAATATGTGTGTAAAACAAAATAAAGCAGGAAAATCATCAGAGAATCTTACACATTTATGTCTGGAATCTGAACAACTGATTTGAAGATAGTATCGTGTAATACAGCAACCATTGTTGAATTCCTATCACTCTGTTTAGTAAAACTTCATATTGCTTTTAATGCTATTTATTCTATCACTCTTTTTTTCTATTCATTTTTTAAAAAACAAAACAAAACAAAACACAACTCTTAGATGTGTTCTTAGCCCTAAACAACCTTCTACTCTTTCCTTTTAGCCAGAAAATCCTGCAGGACAGTAATATATTCTTAATTTATGTATCTTTTAAGGTAAACATTTGTATAATCACATACTACACATATCTATGTATATCTATGCATGCATACCATTGGCTCAAAGATTTTATAAAACAAAAATTACCTTCACATCTTGTGAAATACTCTTGTTGGTTTTAACTTTTTTCATTTATGTGTGAAATAAACCATAAGGCATTCTTATTCAACCATAGACTAAGCTGAGTTTGTCAACTAGTGTGAGTTTACAACCCATAGTTTGAAAAAACTACTTAAAAATATCATCCTGAAGCATTAGGTAGATTAAATACGAACTCTATTAGGAATATCCTTATTGAAGCTAGCATAATATAAAAGAGTTTCTAGGAGACTACTCAAAGGCTTTGGTTTCTTCTTACCTAAGTGTCTAAATTAGTGAGTTGGTAATTAATTCATATCCTATTCAGTCAGGAGATATTTATGAACTGTCTCCTCTAGGCAAGGCCCTTTCAGGGCGGCTGCTTACCCCTAGGCAGATTTGGAGTTGTTGGGGCTTGACATTTGTGTAGCTTAGGGAACCTACTTTAAAAGAAAAAATGGAAAATTTCAAATATTAAATTATGTGTCAAAGTGACTATTTATAAAAACAAAATCATATAATATTCATTGGGTCACAGGTTCCCTTCTTTTCCCTTTAGGTAACTGGGAAAAATTATTTACATAGCCATCTTCTTGAGGCCAATATGTCCCTTTTCTTATGTAGGACAATAACTCTTCCAAACTTCAGACATTCACATGGACTCTTACAAGTAAGCTCTGGACTGGAAAGGTCATCAGCTTCAAAGCAAACCCATCTTCTTTAATTCTGCACAATCTTCAAGTACCTTATGTCCCCTGGGCAAAGCAAACACATATTAAAGTCACACATTTATTAGTCAATATTTCTGTGTGATGGAGAAGGATAGAGAACCAGGCAAACATATCCCAGAGGAATCCAAACTTGTTTCCAGGAGAGGTGACTTGCCATTCAGAGAGAAAGGGACACTCTCATTGCTGTGGCACAGACTGGATCCAGAAAACGGTACCAGTTCGTGGACTGTCAGAACCAGATTATGACAAAACACACACAGAAACTTACAGTAAGTGCCAATGTATGTTTAAAACCATCTGAGAAAGCAATATTATGACTGTTTTCCCTAACAGCCAAATTTAGGTTTGCACTTTCCATGTCCTTGTTTCCATTTCATTTTCTAAATATTTATTTTTCATGGATTTTACTGAAGTATGAGTCTGCATTGACTGAAAGGAAAACCCTGTCCTTTAGTATTCATAGGTTGAAAAGCACAATCACAGATTCCCCTTCCGCCAGACTCCCACACCCCTCTGGGTTCTGCCTGCCATACATAAACAAAATTAAGGATAAAAGTGTATGACATTTACAATAAGGACGAGACATCTAAACTGAAAACTATAGCAAATAAGAAATGATGATGACATATAAAGTAAAATACGCTGGTTAATAAAATGTCAAAGCAGTTGTAAAAAATTAGGATATGGCCTACTGCTATCAGGCTAATACTTGCTTCCAGGAATGAGTTAAAGGGGTTTGCTTCCCTTTCAATTTCATTAAAGTGTGTGACAAATTCAAGAATAAAATCTTCTCTAAACTTGTAGAATTCATCAGTGAATCCATCATGACCTGAAGTTTTCTTTGTAGGTAAATTTTTAATTACATTTTCAATCTTATTAACTCATATTGTGTTGTTAAATTTTTTTGTATCTTCTTGATTCAGATTTTGTAATTCAGACATCTAGGAATCTGCTCATTTGTCCTGTTTTCATTCAGGTGAGAGTAAAGATTTTTCAAGTAGATATTGATGATCTTCTGAGTTTCCAAAGAATCTATAGTGATTTCACCCTTATTCCTCCATGCATTAATTTGAGTCTTCTCTTTCCTTTATTTGATAAGGTTGGTTAAAGGTTTATCAATTTTATTTATTCTTTCAAAAATCTAACTTTCAATTGATTAATTCCTTGTATTGTTTCTTTGGTCTCTATTGTTTTAATTTCTGGTCTGATCTTAATAATTTCTTTTCTTCTATGGGCTTTGGTTTTTCTTGCTCTGCTTTTTCTGGAAGGTTGGTTTAACACTAGATTATTTATTTGTGCTTGTTCTTTTTCTGGCATGAAAATTCACCAGTATAAATTTCCTTCACAGGACTGTTTTCCTTTATTTTTTTAATGAGAAGAATATGTTTATTGGGGGAAAGCAAGCTTCTGTCCAAGAGAAGGACAGAAGGGGGGGCTCAAGTGGGTGATCCCCAGGAAACTATCTCTTCCATGGACTTTTATATAGGAACACCATGCAGTGAGGCAGGTCTAAGGTGGTGGAGAACATGGAAACTCTCTTAGGTAGGCATGAGGTGAGAAAAAGCTATGGTCAGCTGTCGGGAGCCGCTCTGAGATACCGGCCGCTTTTGGCTCCCCCGCCCATCGTGTCTGCTAAGATAGCGCCCACCTCCGGTTTCCGGGTTTTTGTTGCTGTGCCTGGGCCCCTCCTGTTGTGATTGGTTTGTAAAATCTATATAGCTTGCTGTATCGCGAGATCCGCCATGCTTGCACGATAGGAGCCGCGGGTAGCGG
>PVKA01002936.1:0-116807 GCA_004027165.1 Ctenomys sociabilis | reverse complement strand
CTCACCTGTGACAAGTTTCTTTTCCTGCTTTTAAAGCTATTTGTCTGTCTCATTTTCCTATCCTTAAGAAACATTTCCTCACAGTGAGCACTTCTATTCCCAAGGCTTCAGGGTCTCTAAGCAAATATTGCTCAATTCTTCAACCTGAGCCTTTAGACTTTCCTGAACTCCAATTCTCCTTTCTTTTTATATCAGAAAAAGATGACAAACCTGTTCCTGTTCAAAATTCTTTCCCCGATTTGATCATTTTTCTTAAGCCAGTGAATTTTTAAATTAGTTGCCTTGTCTTACTGATATTTTTCTTTGAACTGTTTCTTATTTCTGCTTTTATTTACTTTATATTTCTATTGCCCATACCTTAATTTAGTCCCTGGTTAATTCACTACCAGTTTATGGGTAACATCCCAAATTGTCTTTTATCTCCAGTATTTCTCTTAAAATTTAAATCTATTTTATGCATGGTTGCCAGTTTAATCTAAAATACAATCCAGAACCCGCTTTGTGACACACAGACTGTAATTTCAGCATTGAATGGGGCTGAGGCAGGACAATTCCAAGTTCAAGCCCTATCAGTAATTTAGTGAGACTTTGTCTCAAAGTTAAAAAAAATTAAAGGCTGGGTGTATAGCTCAGTGGTGGAATGTCCCACAGTTGCATCTATAGTACAGAAAAACAAAATAACATTTGCACATGTACACGCAGTACACTGCTTGGATTGTTACTTCTTTCCTTTAAAAATCTCCCATAGTTTATCTTTGTCTACGGAGTTCTTTGTCTGACAGTTAAGGTCCTTTATGGTATAAATCTATTTTATTTTCCTAATTTCTTGGGGGTATTGTTTTGTTTTAGATTTTTGTTTGTTTGTGTGGTGGCACTGGAGATTTAACCCAGGGTCTTCGCACTGAGTAATATCTCCAACCCTATTTTATTTTTATTTTGAGGTGGACTCGCTAAGTAAGCTGCCCAGTCTGGGATCCAGCATTCTGTCTTGCACGAGTCTCCCAGCACTGGGATCCAAAGTGTGTGCCCCGCTCCTGCCTTGTTTTTTCCATTTTCATTTTTCTGTATGTATACTGTATGAGAGACAGTGGGCTTCCAACTCAGCCGTAGAGTAACTATGTGAATAATATTTAATTTGGTTTCAATGTGTCTCTGTGTGTATTTTACATCTGGCCTAGAGTTCCATAGTGAACTCTAATCTAACTTGATGTGTAAATAGACAGCAGCCTATATTCTTGTAACAGGTAGTCTTGGCCAATTACAGGTGGCCAATAACAAAACCAGAATTTATTTCTGAGGCAGCCAAATATGAGAGGACAGAGACCCAAGTCTTCAGTCTTCTTGGTCAGGGATAAAGTTTGGTAGTATTGATGGGATGAAGGAGCAGAGATTAAGGTGTGGGGAAAGGTAACTGGAAGCGGGAAAAAGTGAAGCTGTCAGTGGACTGCACGTGTTAATCAGACTTCATTGCTCTTTGTAGAATATATGTTCAAAAATGACAGCATTGGCAATTTTGCCCTTTGGTGGCAAAAGGTCACCTACTGGAATACTTGTGGAGGCCCTGGTGAAGGGCTGGTTTGGTTTCAGTCAGTTTAGACAAAAGTGGCTTCAAAATCCTAAAAAACAACTTATGTAACTGTTAGCATTATGACCCATGTCAGAGGTAGTATCTTTAGCAGAATAAAGGGGAGTGTGCTGCTTACTAAGCTACACGACCTCTAAAAGCAAGAAACTAAAAGCAGGCACAGCTGACAGGTTTATTCAGGGTTTTGCCTTGGCTTTACCTTGTTTAAGTACAACAGACTGAGGGGCTGGGAAGATGGCTCAGTGGAATAAGTGTCTCCCTGGCAAGTGCAAGGGCCTGAGTTCAGTCCCCGGTTCCGAAAAAAAAAAAAAAGTGCCCAAGTACAACAGACTGGAGATGTAGTTACTCGGACTGGGGCTATACCTCACCTCGGCTTTATGGTTGTCACTTCCTCTTCTCTGGCTATAAATATTGTCTACCCATGTGGTGGAGCAGGAGCATTCTGAACCATTTTGGATACAGACTGCTCCATTCTAGAATTGCAGATAAATCCAATTAAGATCTTCAAAGCTAGATTTTTTTTTCCAAACTAGATTTGTTGTTGTTGTTGTTGTTGTTGTTTTCTTTTAACAATGAGTAATTTTGGAGGCTAAGCTCTGTGACTCTTGGTGACTTTTTCATTGCTGAGATATAGTGCCTGACACCCACAATTTAAAGGAGAGAAGGTTTTCTTGGCCCACAGTGTGTAGAGGCTTCATTCCATAGTTGGCTGGCTCCAAGGCAGGGTGGCATGGTAGAGTAGTTACCGCTCAGGGCAATACAGTCAAGCAGGGAGCTATGGCATGGCAGAAAGAGAGAAGGAAGCACACTGTACACCATGCCCTGTGACCCACCCCTCAAACCAGGCTTCAGATCCCCAATTGAGCTTACCTATAAACTCATCAGAGGACTAATCCGTTGTAAGTAATGTGCCCAAATCACCTCCCAAGAAACCCACATGTGAGACTTTGGGGAGCATCTGGATATAAACCATAACAATCTCAGATTTTTATTTGTAAAATGGTTAGGATATAGAATTAGTACAATGAACTAAAATTCCTAACAGAATATGACACTAAATATTAACCTCTTCTTTCACTTCTTTCAAGTCAATTTGAATGTTCCCTGTCTATGTTCTTTCTTTCTCTGTCTCTGTCTCTGTCTCTGTCTCTGTCTCTGTCTCTCTCTCTCTCTCTCTCTCTCTCTCTCCCCCCCCCACACACACACACACACACACACGCATGCATGCATGCCATCACTTTTCTGATCTGTTTTATGCTCCCAGCATTTCTGTTCCCAAATCTGAAGTTTTCCCCCTCCAGCTCTCCAGCACCAACTCAGCATCCTGCAATTCAGTTCAGTTATCATGCTGGCTTCCCAGAGTTAGCATCATACTCAACAGGTTTCAAACATGCATCCTTTCAAAACTCACTTCATAACCCAGAAACAAGAAGCAGGTTACCTAAACTTCTGTCCAACTTGTCTACAAAGTCACAAGCTCCTACAGCTGCCCTTAGGTTCTCTGATTTTCTAGAAGAGTTCACAGGATTTAGGAAAATAATTTAGGCGCATTTGCTGGTTTGTAATAAAATTTCCAGCTCAAGCAGCCAAATGGAGGAGCTGTGTAGGGCCAGGTATGGAGGCTGGTATGAAACTTGTGTCCTTTCTGGAGCACCACTCACAGCACCTTGTACATTCACCAAGCCAGAACCTTTCCAAGTACCATCATTTGGGATTTTATGAAAGTTCCATTAGAGGCATACATAATTTAATCATTGGCCACTCGTTATTTTATTTTATTTTATTGAGAAACAAATATCAATGAGACAATATCAAAACTGATTAATAGGACAGTTTCAATAATTAATAATTGTACATTGTTATCTTCTTAGTGGTTATCCATAGTACAAGAAGCAGGATATCCTAGTAGTACAAATCTTTCTACTCATTGCATTAAGCGAAGAGTGCTTGTATATCTATCCTAACTATTCTGTGTATACAAATACAAAATGGTCCTTGTTTAGTCCTGTCAAATATGCGTATTCCATTAGCATCTAAATACTATAGGTGCGTAAATTCAGCAAAACAATCCAACACAGTCCAACAGTCCACAATAGTAGTGAGTTATCCGCAGAAGTTGTTGACTTGAGCCTTTCACAGCTCAGCATATTAATATGGCTTCACTTTATATACCTCGTTTTTATACTTTTCTGCTGGATGGTTAAGACCAAGATAAAGTGATATTTACATAACAAGAAATGTAACTTTGATATCTGATAAGGTCAGTCAAGTACCCTCAGGATTTATCCTGTAACCCCGTACTGCACTTTGTAGATCCTTTGCCAGTGTCAGCTTTGTGCATGAGTCACGGCCATTGCTTGACCAATTTGCTCTCTGTGAAAGCTTGAGAGAATGTTTTTCTCTCCATGTGACTCTTCTTCGGCACACTCTACATCATTGATCACGTTGCTATGTGGCCCCATAATCTCCTTGATCAGAAAATTTGGGACACAGATGAGTTACATGATGTTGTAGTATAGGTTCTCCTATGTCCTGAGTCTTCAAATTTTGGCTGACCTTGCAGCCCTTCCTTTTCTGTAATTTTTGATCTGCAAACTTAGGTTGCTAACTGTCCAGAAGAGAAGCTTATTATTACCCTTCAACATATGCAGTTCAGTTTACTCTAACTATCTGTCTTAGTATCAATCATCTTAGGCATATCATGGAACAGGTATTTTCCATCAAATATTGATATGTTAAACTTTAAGTCCCTATAGAATATGAAGAAAAAAATAATTAAAAAATAGGAATAAACACATATTTTTACACAGAAATTTAGAAATCTAACCATATACAGCATTGTAACAGGACAGTCCTGTGACATTTGGGCTGGGGAGATGGCTTAGTGGAATAAGCACTTCCCTGGCAAGTACAAGGGCCTGAGTTCAACCCCTAGTTCTATAAAAAAAAAAAAATTGGTCACTGGTGATTAATTAAATTTCAAACTCTTCTTCCCTCTTCAGGGGCCAAAGGTGGAGCTGAAAATTCCAACTCTAACCAGACCAGTTGTTTTTTTCTGTAACCAGCTGCAATCCTAACACTGCCTAGAAACTCCTCAACAGTTGCCTAACCACCATAAATCTGGGAAGATTGAACAGGGCTTTTTATGAATTATAAGAAGCTCCTGTCACTCAGAAATTTCATAGGTTTTAGAAGCTCTGCATCTGGAACTGAAGCCAAAGAGCAAATTGATTGTATTTCTTATTATCACAGTTTGAGAATTCCTTCACCCCCAGTTTTACCAGGCAAAGTCCTCAGTCTTCATTATGAACTGTAGATTTTACTTAAGTTGGGAAGCCCAAGTTGGTTAGTTAAAAGCCTTGCTCATTTACTTTGCTCCTAGTTTTGTCTACATAAAGTACTCTTTGTAATTTATGTATTTTTCTTAACGCCCACTGTTATTTTATACAGGCAGGATTTATCTTGTTTATTTTCTGTTTCCCCCCAACCCAATAAAGTGTAGGACACATAGGTATTTGGTAACTGAATGAAGGAGTAGGATTTGTTTTGTTATTAAAGTGTATGTATATATATATATATATATATATATATATATATATATATACATATAGTTTTTTTTTCCATTTTATGTATTTGGTACAGGGTCTCACTGCACAGCTCCAACTAGTGATTCTACTGTTTTTAGCCTCTCCAGCCCTGGGATTACAGGCATGTACCACCACACCCACAGTTGGTCACTGGTTCCACATGCCTGGGGGCAGGGCTGGCAGGGCATGTGGGACTGAGGATGGAACCCTGGTCCCTGGGCTTGCCAAAGTAGGCACTTAGTCCACTGAGCAAGATGCTGGCCCTTAAAGTTTTGTATGGGTTATTATTTTAGGGAAGGGTCTACAGGGTGTTCAGGGTCTCACTACTACATTGGACTCTTAGTGATCTGCCTATTTACAGCCTCCCAAGAGCTGGGATTACAGGTGTGTGCCACCACGCCCAGCGTCAGTTGTGGTCTCATCCCACCGAAGGATCGAACTCAATCCAGGCCCCTGCACCTGCTTTTAGGCACTTTAATCTACTGAGCTATTTGGCTGGCCCCGTGTTTTATATTTTTAAATGTAGTTTTAGGCAGTCTTTACAAACCTATTAGCAGAAATTATTTCTCATTAACTTTGCAGTACTGAACTAATAATTTTTGAATTCTTAAAAAGTACATACTACCTTGAGGTTTTATTTTTATTAAATCCTTTGGCATTACACTAAGGTAATACGTTTAATGCCTGTCACAGTGTCAAATGCTGAAAAATCTTTATTTTCTCAAAGAAACCAAGGAAAAAGATGCATTTTTCTGACATATTGGCCACATGGCTTTTATCTTACTTTAAAAATGACTATTCTCAGAATTTCTACTACTGAAGTTAAATTTTCTTATAATGAAACCTATGCATTTCCAAACTAGATTTCAAGTGTACCTTTTAAGTTCCAAAATATAAAGGAATGTGAAAATGAGAAAAACTGAAAGACTTGAATTGGCATAATGTTTATTTCGGTGCTGTCTGAGAATTTGATTTACAAACCTAACACAACTTTGTTAACTAAAAAGTTCCTGGGCCTCTTAATTTTCTGAAAAGGAAAATTATGGAAGTTGAATGAGTAACTGTGAACAAAAAGTGAAAATGGATTTTATAATGTTAAGAGAAAAATTTTGAAGATTAAAACTTTTAAATCTTAGAATTTAAAAGTCCAGTACAGTTTGTTTGTTTATTTTTATTTATTTTTTTTGGCAGAACCAGGGATTGAACTCAAACCCTTGCACTTGCCAGGCAAGTGCTTATTCTACTGAGCTATCTCCCTGGCCCCTCTAGTACAGTTTAGAGTTTATAATTATTATCTAATGCTGTTTATTGTTTGAAGTTTATACTTCTTTCAGGCTGTTACAACAAAATACCATAGACTGGGTGACTTATATATTACAGAAATATATTTCTTACAGTTATGGGGGCTGAAAGCTGTTGCTTCATAGGTAGCACTTTCTTCTGGCTGCCTGTAACTGTATTTATACATACAATATTTATGTCCCATTATACATATATGCAGGCATAGAAGAAAACTTGGAGAATATAAATCAAGCTATACAGAGCTTATGTAAAGGAGTGGGGCTTTCATTTGTACTATAGTTTCTATATTTTAATTTTTCATAATGGGGTACACTGCTTTTACTCTTGGAAAAATAAGTATATTTTTACTTGGAAAAAATGAGACCTCTGTGTAATTCAGTTTAGAGTTATGTTAAAGAGTAGGTCTTTTGGAGACGGTCCAGGTAGAGAGAAGAGTATGGCAAAAGTTGCTGTGATAGATGCCTCTTCACCAATTATGGTCTCCCAGGCAGTGCACTCTTGAGTTGTTAACAAAAATGAGTGCTTTTTACTTTCCTAAATTCTGTCAGGCTACGCATATTTTATAATTGATATGTTATGTAGCTTGTCACTTCCAGTGTTGTAGCGCCTATTATATTTCAGCATACCGTGGCTGGGTAGGGTAGTGTCACATAGTTTCATTCTTTTTTTATGCGCATTTGTCTCTCCATCTGTGAGTACAACATTTTGTTGATCCTTGCACATATTCCATGTATCTGTCTATACTCTAACTTTGAATCTGCTAATCAAATACTATATGCTTTAAATGGTGACCGCTGTGTTCCAGAATAATACATTGTTTTTGCATGTACATAGTAAATGGTTCTTCTTAGATCAGGTAACATTTTTTAACCAAGTAAAGCAATTTTAATTCATGAAGTTAATCTAACTGTAGTATGGAAGTAACTTTAACTAGATAGCAGGAGACCCCTGTAATTCTCTTGTCTATTATGTGCTTATGTGATATGTTACCTGATGATGCTTGCTGAGATAACCAAACAAGGAAGGAACATTCATTCATTCATTCATTCAGGATTATGCAGGATAGTAAATGTGAAAGCATTGTATGAACGGTAGCACATGGTACAGTGGTAGATCTGTGCTTCTGTCACTGTGCTCATTCAGAGCACTTGTAATGGCACAGATGGCAGTGGTAGAGCCATGCTGGTGGTGGGAGTACAGAGGGAAGATGCTGTTGGTGCTTTTTCCATCATCTCTTTTTTGTGGCTTACAAGATCATTTCCCCAGAATAGCTCTTTCATTTAGAAAAGTTTAATTATCCTAGTAACATTCAAGCAAGTGTTTATACATCCAGGAGTTTATCTAGGGGATAAAGAGAGGCATAAAAATATAGCTTACTGGCTTACTAATAAATGCATATTTGAGTTGTTTGCATATGCAGTAATGTCTTCTAGCATTTTGGTTTTGGGTTTGTTTGTTTGTTTGATTTTGAGACAGGGTCTTGCTAGTAGTGCAGGCTGGCCTTGAACTCACTATGTAGCCCAGGCTGGCCTCCTGAGTGCTGGAATTCCAGGCATACAGCACCATGCCTGGCTCTTCTAGCATTGATTTCAAAAGCTCATTAGTCCTAAAAGTTTCATTTTTTCATTGTGAATATATAAATATTTCCCTCATAAAATGTTGGAAAAGTAGATATACATTCCTTGTGCAAATATTCTGAGTAGCTAAATACAGCTTAGCAGCATTAATAGAGGAATTTCAATTTTTATTTTTAAATATTTATCTTTTTGAAACAAGATTTCACTGTGCAATTCAGACTGGTCTTAAATTTATAGTGATTCTCCTGCCTCAGCCTCCCAAGTGCTAGGAGGCATACAGACATATGCCATTACACCTGGTTCAAATTTTAGGTTTACTAATTATTTTTCCTTTGTTTTTCTGAGCAACAAGGTTTCAGATTATGACTTGGCTAAACCATCTTTGTGATGAACATTCTAAAAGGTAGAAAAATCTCTGAATTTTAGAGGAGAATGTAAATATAATTGCTAGTAGGTATATATTCCATTTGCTGTTATTTAAAGCCTAGAGAGAGAATTTCAATGTCAACAGTAAAACTCGGTAGAAAAAGCTCATATGAAAACTGCATTCTCCCAAAAAGTTCAAATGCATCATTGCTTATCATTTTAAGAATATAGTATGTCCATAACAGAAATAATAATATGGTGCTCTGGTAAAGGTATAAAATCTGTGGCATAATTTTTAATTTGGGGAAAGTAAAACCTAGGTATCCATACCTTGAGATACTATAAACATTTTGTTGATTTTAAGCAGTCCTTTTCAACCTCTTCTATTTTTTTCTGACAATTTACACAGAATAATATAAATTATTTGAATGACTTGTGTGGCTGGTTATGTCAAGTTACTTTGTGTTTAAAATAGGAAAATTATTTTTCATTAGATTATATAAAGTCAATAAAAATAAAAGTAATAGGCTTAAAGCAAGTTTGTGTTCAGTAGTGCTAAAATCAAAGTGAGGTCAACTTTTATGTTTGCTCTCAAAGTTTAATAATGTGGCTGGTCTCAGTAAACATGAGTTTTCCAGAAATACCACTACTTCATTATGAGTTTCATCATAGAGGGAAATTTGTGTTTTCTAACTTTGATATTATATATGAAAATAAAATTATTTTTATTGCTTTTACTTGGTTTCTTTTGTCTTTTAAGAACACTTCAAACTTTAGAGTTATAGTATTGTTAAGTTGCCTCAAACTACATAGTCTCAAATGCTTAACACTTCACATACCATTTACAAGGAATCTACCATATACAAGGAAGAATCTTTGATTGAGGTAACTTTATTTAAATAAAGGTACTTTAAATTTGGATTACTAACTTAATGTTCTATAGGAATTAAGTAGGTTCTGGGTTCTAATGGGAAACTTGTGTTTTAATTTTACTGGATTTTTTAAGATAAATGATATGCTTACAGTTGATATATAGGACAGTCACCATTCTTTGCACAATTTATTCATCCATTTAACATGTATACATTGAGTACCCATACTGTGGTAGAAAGTTGATTTTGATTAATTTGCATCCATTTAAATTGTGGTTTTGGTTTTTTTTTTAAATTTGTCAGTGGCAAATACATTAACCTGGCCAAGATGACTTTTCAAGATTTGTGGTTTTCTATTTGTTGGGCTGATGATTTAAAAAAATATATATTGGATACAGATTCTCACTGCACAATTCAGACTCATAGTGATCCTTCTGTGTCATTCTCAGTAGCCTATGCTGTACCAGGGATCAAACTCAAGTCATTGCGCTTTCACTGCTGAATAATCTCCAGCCCTGGCTGATGATTTTAACTGGAGTAATTTGCTATTTCGTTAGCTACATAATGGTAATTATAAAACTAAGGAGCCAGCAGCAGCTCTTTGTATAACTATGTATCCCATATCACTTCATATGACTGAAGATAATGTGTCGGTGCTTTTAAGACCTCATTAGACTGTTTCTTAAAAATTTATCAGATTCATTATGTATATACTGGAAAACATAAGGGATAAGAAGAAGGGCTTGGAGTGTAACTCAGTGATAGAATGCTTGCCTAGAATGTGCAAGGCTTCAGGTTTGGTCACTAGCACAGAATAATATAAATTATTTGACTTGTGTGGCTGGTTATGTCAAATTACTTTGTGTTTAAAATAGGAAAATTATTTTTCATTAGATTATCTTCATTTGCCAAGAGAAAAGGGAGAGAGGGAAGAAAAATGGGAATATTAAATAGGAGTGGGAGTAAAGAAAGTTACATATACATATGTACATATATAAAGCAATATAATCAATCCTGAGTTGACACAGAATGATACATGTGACTTTAAATCTTGTTATTGGATACACTAAATGTGTGAAATTAGTGGTTGGAGAGTGTCTTACTTACTTTTTTACTTGTTGCTTGGACAAATGCCTGACACTCAAAATGAAGGAAGGAAAGGTTTATTTAGCTCACAGTTCAGTCCATATTCTGCTGACTCCAAGGCAAACAACAGCAGTTCATGGCAGCAGAAAACAGTGAAGGGCAGAGGAGGAGGAGCAGCTGCGGTGTCCATCACGCCTCTCTCTTCCTTCTGCGCCGACTGTAAAGACCAGTGCTCCACAGAGAACATTGCAGTCCCGCTCCGGCCACAGCCCCTCCAGTCGCAGCACCTCGGAAGACTGGGACTTCTCCAAGGAAGCTGGACAGGATGGCAGGAAGCCTTCCTCAATTCTTTTACATACTCATTTTGTGCTGAGTCACTCTGGGGTGGCCCATGGCGCTAGGGTTGAACCAGTCACACCCCAGTGCTGACCCAATAGTGCCCCAGGTTGGGCCCTGCAGGTCTACAGGGCTGGGCCCCGACTTGAAGAACTGCCAGAGCTGATTCAGCCAAATTGATACAATGTATCAACTACCACAGGGAGTTATGACCAAAATGAATTACTTCTCACTTTAAATGTGTCAGTTGGAATACTTACTTGTTGGAGGGTGTGAGAAATGAGAGAAACTGGTAAAACACGAAAATCCTATCTCCTGCTTTGCAGTTTTTCCAAGAACTCTAGTGAGAGACTGCATTTCATTAATATCATCTTGGGACTTCTTTTAATGTACTATGCCAGTTTTAAGGAATTATCATGAAAAACAAGGATTACTTGGATGTGAGAGTGATTTAAATTCATATAATTGGGTATTTAATTAATGTTGCTTCTTAGAAAAACACAACCAGATTCAGATAGCCTTGATTAGAAAAGGCAATTTAAAGATTTGTTAATAGTAAAATTAATAACCTAGGTACTGCTAAGAATCATTTTGTGTTCTTTGGCATTTAAACTTCATACAAATGTATGTGTTACTATTATCCTCACACAGAAGAGGAAAAGAAGATTCAGAGTTGTAAAATAAATTTACTCATGGTACTGCAGGTGATAAATAGAAGGAATTATGATTAAACCAGTCTCAGTGTGTCTTGTCTTGAAAACATATACCCTTAACCATTACAATGGTCTTTCTCAAAGTGTTTTATTGTCTATAAACATTGAAATTATAAGTAGTTATGTAAAAAATTCCATCACAAATCCACTGAGTCAAATTACTTGTGTATAAGATCTAGGACTCTGCATAGAACCACAAAGAAGCACTCTGCATTTTAACAAACTTCCTAAGGGATTTATTAGGGACACTAATTTGTGAGAACCTCTGCACTATCCTGTGTTGCTACCAAGTTTGAATATGTGAAGACAAAAAGTAAGGACAGGTGGGTAGGAGGATGATAATGCTCCTAAGCAATGAACACATGAAATCCTGGAAGTATAAGCACATTTTATATGGGGCTGACAGTGTTTGCATTACTAGAAAATACGAATTGTGGTATAGAGAATTGGAAGTGCAAAGTCTGAGTTAAAAAGGATTAGGACAGTTCTTCAGAGATGATAGCTCTGCTCTGGAAGGCTGCAGCCAGAGAAGCACAGGTTCAATCCTAGCCTGAACAATTTAGTGACTTAGCAAGAACCTGCCTCAGAAAAAAGGCAGGGCTATGGATTTAGCTCAGTGCCAGGGTTCTGCATTCAGTCCCCATCCGACCCCCAGGAAGGAAAAAGGAAAGAATGGAGGAACTAAAGTAAATTAATTCCTGATAAATGGAACAGAGTCAGCGATTAACTTTTTCCTTCTCTGGTAACATCTTGGCATCTGTGTCATAATGCTGAGACAATGTATGTAAGCCATTTGTCTCTTTCCTTAATTAAACTATCCTTGAACTGGGTGTGCTGTTGCTTCTTGTGTTTACCTCTTAGATAAGATCATAGTAAATGTCAAGTTCTTCCACTTTGTTTCTCCTAAAATTGTTGGATTCCCAAATTGGACTGGAGTCCAACCTAGGGCAGCTTTTAGCAGTGTGTGGCCCTCAAGTATCATTTTCTTGCCTATACCTTCAGTTCTAGGAAGTGTTTCCAATTGTGACTTAGTTTCTGTGAACCAGTCACAAAAGTTTTGACCCAGTCTTGAATTCTGAGGCTCTCCAGAGGCAAGTTTGCAGGAAACTGTGGTAATCTCTTACACCTACTTGCTTACTTGTTTGCTTTTCTGAAAACAGGGTCTTTGCTAGCAGTCTAGGCTGGCCTTGAACTCACTGTAGAGCCCAAGCTGACTTCAAACTCATGGCAATCCTTCTGCCTCAGCCTTCTGAGTGCTGGGATTATATATGTGTGCCACCACGCCTAGCCTTTCTGCTTAGCACTGTGGGTAGGAGATGTCAGTAACCTGACTCTCAACCCTGGTATCAGCTACCTTTCTCCTCCACCAGAAGACTCACTTCAACACCATCCAGCCAAGCATGGTGGTGAGTACTTGGAATCCTAGCACTCTTGGAGGCTCACATAGGAAGATTGCAAGTTTGAGCCTAACCAGGTCAGTTCAGCTACTTGATGAGACCGTGTTTCAAACTTTACAAAAGGGCTGAGATTATAGCTTAGTTTGAAGGCCCTGAGTTCAATCTCCAGTATCAGGAAGAAGGAAAGTGAAGGAAGAAACCAGCAGTAGAGGAGTTGGGAAAAACATTGCTCCTTCCATTACAAAAAGGCAGGTTAATTGGAGACTATAACATCATAGTACATGACATACAAGTCACTTTAGATAAAATTCGCTTGCTGTCATTTATAGGTTATTTTTGTCCTGCCTCCTTAGTTTAGAAATCCTCAGCAACCAGCCCCTTGTTCCCCATACCAGCTAACCTCCCTAGCCTTAGGAAAGTTGCCCTGAGAGAAAAGAGATCAGTGAAGTGGTGGGAAAAGAAATTGTCATTTTTGCAGGAAAGAGAACTTCAGAGAAAGGCTGTTTAAAATGTGGGCCTTGGGCCAAGGACATAGCTCAATAGAATAAGTGCTTGCCTGGCAAGTTCAGGGTCCTGAGTTCAATCCCCAGTACAGTAAAAAATATAAAAGGTGGGTCTGTGGTTCATTGCTGTGCTTAGTGGCTCTGGCCTGTTATCCCTGCCCTCAGGAGGCTGAGGCAGCAGAGTTCAAGAGGATCTTGAATGACATAGTGAGACCCTGTCTCAAAAACAAAACAATTTTTTTAAGAGCCTTATATTCCTTACAGTGAAGAAGTCAAATTAGATGTAGCATGATTGTGCATATTGCCTCAGAGAAGCTAGAAGAACTTAAAAACATAATTATGCCCTGCAGTCAGATCTGAAGTAGATTCCATCCAGTCACAGTGCTAGTGCCAAAACGTGCTGTCTGCGATGCTAGCATTGCTGGGAAGGCTCTGTGACAAATTGTCTTTCTTCTTTCTCAGATTGGCTCCTGCCTTTCCTTATTGTATAAAATGTATGTAGTTTCATCACCTCTTTGATTTTACTTTGCTTTATTCCATTTTACTGGTTGGCCACTCCCTGGTGTGTGCGTGCGTGCGTGCGTGTGTGTGTGCGTGTGTGTGTGTGTGTGTGTGTGTGTGTGTGTGTGTTTTAGAATTCAGAAATTAGTCTTCACATGGGATCCACTGTTAAGAATTTGAAGCAAAAAGCTATGAGGAAAGTAAAAGGAGAAACTGTTTATAGAGAGCATAATTATAATAAAGTGCACATTAGTAAATGTTTTTCTGCTCCATAACAAATATTAATATTATTCCCTTACATAATTTCTTCTCATTGTAAGGACCTGGGTTCAAGTCTCCCACAAAAAGAATTTTTGTTGTGTTACTGTGTTTTCAAAACAAAATAAATGCATTTGAAGGTGAATAAAAACTTAGAAGCTCAACCAACTGGATGAATCTTATGGAAAAAAGATGTCACTATTACAGTAATTGATTTCCTTCTTCTTTTGCAAGACATTTATTTATTGAAATCTCTGTTATGTGGTTCTGTGCTGCAGGTTTTTCATCTTTGCAATATAAAATGCTATGGGATATGAGGCACTGTGATTCAGTTTTTAACCATTGGCAGATTGCTTGACCAAAATAGGTGCTGACAACCTCCCTCTCTTTACTTTTTAATAATTAGTTGTAGATTGTCATTTTTATACATAATTCAATCTATATAAAAACTAAATTATGACATATCAGGATAAATGTTTTAATATTGTGCTTTGTTTAATCAGTATAAAGTGACTTCTTTAAAGTGTTGTTTTACAATTCTAAGACCGGCATCATAAGTAGCTTTTAAATTAGTTCCCCACGCCTAAATGTAAGTGAGAATTGTACATTTTTCTGCTTGTCATCAACTGCCTCTTCTCTTGAGTCTTACCCATGTTTCCCTAACCACGTCCATCTGTTGTGTCTTATTAAGAATCTGTACAACCATCAGCTTCATAGTTTCAGAGGAGCAGTATATAAAAGCTTCTTAGAGACTGAGACTGTGGTCCATGAAGTGCTTTGCCCTCCCCAGGTAGGACCTCATTTTATTTTTACTGGAGAATGGCAGATACTTTAGAAAGTAATCTGACTTCAGAGTACACTGCAATCATTCCTTGGAGAAAAAAATCAGAGAAAGTATTAATTTATAGAACAATAATTTATCAGTGGATCCTCAGATAGAAATGTTATATAAAAGAGAATCTTGACTTTTTGCTTAAATGTTTAAAAAGCAATTTTTCCTCTTCCCTTAGCTATTTTGTCTACCAGTAAAATGTGAAATCTTAAACTCTTTTTACATAGGTCAATGGATATCAGTAATTTTTAATTTCAATTTGTTTACTAACAATTGCTTAAAATCTGTGTGGGAAATCTGCTGCATTTTTGGCTGTGTATAGAGGCTTTCAATGATAATCACAGTAGCACTGGATGTTACTGAAGGAACAGTGGCCTGAGAGGGCTGCCTTGACCCATTTGCTCCTGGCACACTAGGCAGAAATCCCTGTGCTGTGGGCTCGTGATGGCCAGCACAAATACTGAGTGCTGCACTTACTGTTTCATATGTCTGTCCTCTCACTAGACCAGATTCCTTGGGGACAGAGTGCTTATCCCCCAGCATAGTGCAGGTACTATCTGTACGTGCCTATTAAAAGATTGAGAGAATTAACTTCCTACCTCTGACAATTATTGTTTTGAACTAAGATAGCATGTCTCTGGACCAAGATCAAGCTGGCCAAGAACTTATTTACGTTGCTTTTAGCTATTTTCCTGTTAATAATGATCTAGTTATTCATTTACCAGGTAATGTGTTATTTTTTTCAATTTACCAGGAAGGTTTAATACTCTAAACATATTTATATGCAGTTAAATTTGTTGAGTCAAATAAGGCCTTAACATAAGGATACTTCTGTCTTAGTTATTATGTCACTTCAAGCTAGTCCTGTCTATATGTATAACTTGCCAGTTTCTCTTTCACTGTTCCGCAAAGATGACAGGCATAGTAGTTGTCATCATTCTTTAAAAATCTCTTTTTAGAGAATCTCATTGAGGTTAATGGCAAGAAACAAGAACAAGTATTTCATAATGCAAAACAGCCCATTCAATGTTTCTGAAATGCATTTGTCAGTTATTCTGAAATGTTTGATTTGAAATTTTGTTTTACATTATGCTTACACATAATATATGGTGTCTATTTTCAGTGATTTAGATACTCCAAATAAAATGTATCTGGCTATGAAATTCTGAATTACAGGTAAACTACTTAGTTACCTAATTCTTACTTAGTTTTCTGACTTTTCTTACAAACTTCTGTCTTTAATATATTATTTATTATGCATTTACTTCTCTATCTTTTCTGTTTTGCACTGCTATAATAATACTTCAGATTGGGTATTTTATTTTTAAAAACAGTAGAATCCTATTTCCCATAGTTCTGGAGTCTGGGAAGCCCAAGGCTTCCAGTGAGAGCTACATCCTCAAATGATGGGTGGCAGAAGAAAGCGAGAGGCCTAGGTCTGCAAGAAGCCTCGTTTTGGTCTCTCTGTGTAGTTCAGACTGCCCTTGCACCTGCTGTGTAGCCCATGCTGGCTTCAAATTCATGGCATTCCTCCTCTTGCCTTAGCCTCTGGAGTGCTAGGGTTACAGGCTGTACCGCACGCCTAGCCGAAACATCTTTTATAAAGGCCGTACTCCCACTCATAAGAAAGGAGCCTGCACGATGGATCCACAGTGTAAGGGCCCCCTCTCCTGGCACCTTCACATGGCCCTGTAAGTCCTAATACCTGAATTTTAGAGGCATCACCTTCATCAGCAAAGTCAAATTCCACCTAAGACAGTAAAATGTCTTGAATCTAAAATAAAAAAGGAAATTTTTTTTTATTTCTCAGCCTAAGAATAAATGTATGCATGTATTTACTGAGCCTTTATTACTGGTAAATCTTTATTCATAATGCTGTGAACTACAGTTTAAGTAAGGCGTGGGATTTTGTTATTGCTACTGTTTTATTTTGGCTTTCAAGTAATTTGGAATAACAGATATATTCATATAATAATTAAGCTGAAAGAACAAGGCAGTATCATTTGAGTAAGATGACATTTTAGTTGGAATTTGAAGAGGTACTGAAAGCATGTGATCTACTTGACTGATACCATTAGAAACTACTGTACTTGAATTGCCTTTGCCCTTTCTGATAAACTTTTGGGGATACATGTTATTTCTATTTTTGGCACAGTACTAGCAACATTATAGTCCCATAAATAATTTTGTATATATTTCCTCTGATTCATTCATATGCTAATCTTATTAGCTATTTCAAAACACCTATTTCTCCTATGAAGGTGGAAGAAAATTTAGATTGTGCCTATGTGCAGAGGGGGCAAGTTTCAGATGAACGTAACAGCATGTATTAAAGTACAAAATTAGAAAATTATGAGGCTTACGTGGAGAACAAAGGTCTTCACATTGACTGGAGTAAGGAGCAGAAAATATAGGAGACAGAGAGAGTAAGGAGAAGACAGGGTTAGGGCATAAAAGACAGACTACAGCTATATATAGTGGAAAGAGGGTCTCTGTTTTAACTAGGCTAAGTATTACTTGGGTTTAATTAATGTCATAGGTATGAAAGACCTGTTGAGAGTTTTTAAAGAGGAAGGATGCATTCTGTGCCCTGGAGCAATTGGAATTGGGAGATAATGGAGCCCTAATGATTACCTTGACAGAAATACAAGTGAAATATAGTCAGAAACTAATGTGGAGTAATACTGACAGAACTCATTTGGGAGAGAGGAGGTAGAACAAAGAAGCACCAGATGGGAGAGAGACTGTGGAGGAAAATGTCAGGCTTTGGCACTCTTTTCCAAAAGTGCAAGAGTAAGTGAAAGGTAGAAATATGTCAGGAAAGGATTTGAAATCTAATGTTGGATCCGAATACCTTTTTGCTATGTATAGAACATCTTTGACACTAGTTTGTTCCCTTTCAATGAATTGTTTGGTAATGATATATGATCTTTTCTTCACTTTTAATTTACTCTCGAAGTCTTTGTTAAATTTTACTATCATTGGACCCAGGCTTTATTCTGTCCTCTGTTATTGTTGGCCCTTTTCATTTGCAATTTTAGTTTAATTTTGCCTGTCTCTCCCTATATATCCAATATCACAGTACACCCACTTGCCCTAACTCTCGTGAAGAGAAACAGTGCAGTGTAAGTTTACAGTGATGTCTTATGGTAATTCAAGGATAAGAAATGTAGCTTATCTCAGGTGTCATGGGAACTTGGAAGCTAAAAGATGCCTTTTTCTTATCTTTTTAACAGAGATAAAATATACTTTTATGTACTTTGTTGAGTCACAGGGTTGTAAAAAAAAAAAAAATTCTGCTAGTGTAGATACCAGGCAAATAGAAAGGTACCATAGAAATCCAGTTACTTTGGAATTTATTTAAAAGGAAAAGTTCATAATGTTTTCATGCAAATCATACATGATTCTTTAAATGATTGTGACAGATAGAATTAAATAATGTTGCACTTATGATCCATGTAAAACACCATTTTGGGTTGTACATATTCTTTTTACATTTCTTTTGAATTTCTTTTTGAAATACTATAATAGCCAATACATAGAGGCATGCCTTAAATAGGCATATAATTGCAGTTTTAAAAAGAAAAAAAAAACACATTAGATTTAGTTAATTTCTTTAAAAACACTGAACAAAAAAGCAACCATACCTTAATTTAAATCTAAGAGTAGGAATTGAGCCTCTTCTTTATTTTTAAATAACTATATGGTAAACTGGTGACTTTTTCTCCTGCATTTTACCTGGGAGTGGGATTTTTAATGTTTTATTTAAAAGAGGGTAAGTTTTATACTTCAGTGTCACCAATGTTAATATGTTGTGGAGTCTCATGAAGATTCATGTTCTTTATAGCTGACATAGAATGTGCTGGAGCACTGCTATAGGCCAGCCTTAAATTTCATCAGTTTATTTTAAGCATTCATTTGTGTAACAGATTCATTCATATTGGTCTAGTACCATCCTCCATTACCATTTTCACAATATTGTGAATCTTGTCTACATGGAAAATTAAATTCAGTTTATGGACATTTTCAAAACATCTAATTTTCCTGTGAACACTTTAATTAGATCTAAAATGTACATTCTGAGGGATGTAATCTGAAGATAAAGTATTGCATAGTATCTGTATATCAGTTTATTGTCAGTTCCTCTAAATAATAGTTCTCCTTCTTAAAAAACAAAAATAATAATCCTCCTTTTAGGAAATTGCAAGCATTTCATCTCTCTTAGACACCAAATGGAATTTCTCCCTGATGATTTGCTGTTGTGCATCTCCATTGGAGGACTGGAAGAGCTTTGGAGAGCACAACTTCCTGTGGTTCTTGCAGATGGGAGTCGCTTGATTGTGGCAGAGCTGAGTCCCTAAGTGGTGCTGGGAGTTGTGATGCGGTGGCATGTGCCCCCTCTAGCCACCAAGGTGTCTTTTTTTTTTAAAGGAGTAATCTTGTTTTCTAGTGGCTACTTTGCTTTTTTCCACATACATATTTCTCTTTCCCAGCTGGCATCCTTCCTGCTGTATTTTGTTTTTTAAACAATGGCTCATCCAAGTTTCTTGTTCTTGCATACTCTTCCCTTGAGTTTCTCAGTGACTTATGAGAATTTTGTTCTTTATCTCTCATTTTCATAAGAGAAGAAATCTGACTCACCTCAATTTTCAATCCAAGTCACGGTATCCTTTCTGAGCCAGTAGCTTTTCAGTTACAGGTAATAAAATCCTGTCTTAAATTGGCAGAGATATGAGGAAATGTGTCATCTCTTAGAATAGGAAATCTAGAGGAAGAGCATGCTTTAAGTTATTCAAGTGGAGACTTCATGGTTGTCAAGAATCTTAGTTTACATCCCTTCATTTTACCACCTTTAGTGTTGGTTTTAACTTTAATAAAATGGTTATATAGTTCCAAGCATCACATCCAAAGATAGCAGAAAGTGGCCATTCCTTCCTGTAGGTGTTTCTCAGAAGTGGTCGATTTTTTCCCCTGAAAATTAGCATATATCCCCTCAGTTTTGTTGGCTAGATTTTCTATTGGAGATTTGTTTGGGTTAAAAATCTGTTGGTGAGAGCCCGGGAAGATAGCTCAGTAGAATAAGCACTAGCCAGCCAAGTGCAGGGTCCTGAATTCAGTGCCTGATACCACAAAAAAAAAAAAAAAAAAAAAAATTTGTCGGCAAGAAAGAGAAGTCACCAGAATATACCGTCTTGAAGCTATCGCTGGGAAGGGGAATGGGATAGCCCTGAAACTGGATCAGGCCCTGTGGTATGAGGATTGAGATCATTTTCCTGTGTGGTAACTGAAGACATGAGCATGCCTGGAAGTGGAATGGGAGTACTCTGCTGCTGAAGACATGATGGGGTATTCCACATACACTGGGGTACAAGCTTTTCTTCTAAAATGAAAATTACTGTGGGAATTTTACCTGAAGAAAATTAAGAGTTCTATCAGGATGAACGACAGTATATTATATTATCATTATCCTTGGGTCATCTATGTATTTGTGTAGTATGTACCACATAGTGTCTAGTATATCCTATGGCTTGGAGAAGAACCCCTAAAGGTACCATATATTAAAGGCTTGGACTCCAGGTTAGTGTTTTTGAAAGGCTAGTAGAACTTCCAAAAAGTGGGATCTTATAGCAGTCCTTAGCTTACTGGGATGTGTCCTCAAAGGGATACTGGGCTCCTTTCTCTCCTTGTTTCTCTTGCTTCCAGCTGCCACAAGGTGTGTAGCTTCTCTGCCACATGTTCCCACATGATGTGCATCCTTCATCAGAGGCCCTAGGCAGTGCAGTCACTTGATTGTGCACTGGAACATATAACCAAAATAAACTTTGTCTAAGTTCAATCTTTATTTATATCACATATTGTGTTATAGTAGCATGGAGCTAATACAGTATATATGTAACATAAAACATGGACACTCTGTACTATGAGCAAGAAATTGCGAGAAGGGCCTGGCTGACAGATACCCTGAATATATTGGATCCATCTTCTATATTATAAAGTCCTTCCTCTGAGATTTTCAGTAATGAGTGCACTAATTCTAGTAAATAGTGCATCTTACTATGATGACAAAAATTATGGACAGCCAGTCATGTTAAATTTTTGCAATACTTGAAATATCATTTAGAAAAAATATCCCTTGCTCACAATGAATATACCGTTTAAGAATACAGTATCAGTAACGATAAAATTTCCAAAGCTTCAACCAAATCTTCCTCCTCAACTAATAGGTTTAGCATTCAGCTTTATTGTCTAATGTGATTTTTCAGAATTAATTTCTGGAAAAGAAAGTCATACTTTGTAGGATATGTATCTTGCTGAGTTCATGCATTCCAGTTATTAAGACAAAAATATTAAGTATCTGCTCTCTCTGGTATGCTGTGTAAGCAAAACGTTGAAGAAAGAGATCATCAAAAAGAAAACTGAAGTAAGTTAGAAGCCTAGAAAGCCTCTATTTTTAAAGCTATTATGTCAAAAATACCTGCAATTTGAAGTGAACCCAGGGCCATGCTTATGCTAGGCAAGTGCTCTACCATTGAGCTACACCATCAGCCCAACTGATTGCTTAGTAAGCCATGTCGATAAGAAAGAGGGGAAGAAAGAATGTGGAAGAAGGATATGCATAGAAAACAGGAAAGCCACCAAAGGCTACTTGTCCTCTTTTTCAGTTTTACGTAGAGCCCTGATGGTCATTTTTGAAAACAGGATTAGCTCCTTCTACAGGGCAGTATATCCTGCAGTATGTTCCACTAAAGTAATCTTTCCCTTTTTCCTTCAAAGAAGATTTTATAGTAACAAATAAGAGGAATATTTCATTACACAGTGGTAAACTAAAGACTTAGATTTCTATAGTGAGTCATCATTTTAATCTTGTTTTCCGAACTGTATTAACCATCCATTCTCAATTTGTTATACACTTAAAACACACTGAAAACTGGAATGCTCTTGATCAGAGGAATAACATGGAAACAATGCACCAGGGAAAGAGACTGAGTAATAGGTAGGATGAGCTGAAGACAGAAAAAATTAGTAGCATAAAATCCTGTTTGTAAGCTGTCAGAAGAGGTGATAATAGCAAATATTTGTTCATTCATCAAATCAGCAAGTGTTCATTGAACATTTATTACATACCTGTTTTAGATAGAATAAAAAAGTAAGTTCAGTAGTGTCTGTCTTCCTAGATTTTATTTAAATTCTAAGAGGAAAATATACAAAATATCAAATGATGAAGAATACCAAAAAGAAAAGTAAACCAGGGTAAATGTAGAATCTGTGGAGCAGTGGTTACAAGGTAATTAGAGTGGGTTTAAGCAGAGACTTCCAGTTAGGACAGTATATAAGAAGTATTCACAAAATATGGTCAGTGTTTTTAAAAAAAATAACTTACACAGTAGAAGGCTGTACCAAGAACAGTGGGTTAAGTGTGTTCAAGGTGGGAGAGAGGGAGAGAATCTTGAAGATAATTAATGGCAATGTGTCTTTGTGACAAATTATTTAAACATTGATCATATTTTGTTTCTGTATTTTAGGGCAGGGTCTAAAGGGTGTTCAGGGTCTCACTGCATAGATCAGACTCATAGTGATTCTCCTGTTTACAGCTTCCCAAGCACAGGCGTGTGCCACCATGCCCAGTCTCAATCACCATCTCAGTGTGCCCCAGGGGCAGGGGCAGCACAGGATGGCCAGGGTTCAAACCCTAGCCTCTGTTGTCTGCTTAAGCAGGTGCTTTAGTCCACCTGAGCTATCAGGTTGGCCCGCACTCATTATATTTTTTTAACACACCTCACTAATCAACCATTTACTATAATTTCTATTGAATAAAAACATACATTTGTATTGTGTTCTCATCCACTCTGTTCACCAAATGTGGCATTCTGTGGCTTCTGGCTCTCAAAGTTCATACAGTAATGAAAAGTAAATGTTGAGTTATTTCAGGACACGGAGACAGCCACAAAAGTACAATTAAAGACACTCAAGAAGAAAGAATTCAGAATTGCTTGAGAAAGTGGCAAGAATGATGAAATGAGTGAAATGAAGAGCATTTTGAGGGGAATTACTGACAGGGTGTCTTCTACTATAAGAATTTTTTTTTTATAAGAATATTTTAAATTAAATATTCATATATTTAATCACACCTGATAGGCATGTAAGCATAGGCAGCAGCTGAGCAAAGACTTTGAAGTACAAATGCAGTGAGACTGAAGCAGAGTGAGAAGAGGGTGGGAGATGGCAGAGGTGAGACCTGAAGAAGGATAAGGAGCAGTTAAGATCACATACAATCAATAACTATGAGAATCTGAGATTTTATGCTGCACAAGAGTGGAAGCCACTAGGGAGTTTTGAGAGGAGTGACACAGTGTGGCTTCATTTTTCAGTGGTCACTCTGACTTAGGCCAGGGTGGAGAACAAGACTGGTCGGGGAAGTTGCATAATACAGCCCTGAGATGATGGTGGCTTGGTCTTGAGGTTATTGTGTGGGTCGTGTTAAGTGGTCACTTCAGGGTGCATTTTGAAGAAAGGACTAGACAGGAATTGATGATACCGTACAGTGGGTTTTGTTCTAAATATTTAACCCTAATTATTTAATCCTCATAAAACCTTTTGAAGTAGATACATATTTTTATCTCTGGTTTACACTGGAGGAGACCAAGGCACAAAAAAAGCAGCCTGCCTACAGTCACACAGCTGATTAACATGGATCCTGAATTTGAAAGCTAAGCAATGTACCTCCAGAGCCTGTGCTCCAAGCAGGACACAGACCCTCCAGAAAGGAAGTGGGAGAACCCTAGGCCAAAATCAGACCTTTGCTTGCTCTGGAGGACACCGCACAGTGCCTTTCACCTTCCAGTTTCCATGCAGTGTATACAGAATTCCTAATAAAATAAAATCAGAGTTCCTCTTTAATAAGTGTACTGCTTGAGCTAATTCTGCTTAACTTTACCTTTTTCTCATTTTGTTGCAAAACAATTTTTGAAGGACTTTCAAAGTTTCTTGGAGGAAATCACACCTTCTGAAAAATGTTCACCACAAGAAATGCTTGAGGCAGCATACATTGGTGTTGGGCAGGCTACAGTGTGACAGAGTGAGATAGAAACCAAGAGTGTTTGTGATTAATTCTGAAAGTCCCTTGAAACATTATCCAACTCTCCACCCAACACCCATAGACACAACTCTGGTTAGAGAAATGGGAGACCAGGTGGGGCACTGTAGACTGCCTCTGGTTTCTTTGCTCAGAATGATATAACCACTGAGCTTTTCTGCTTTTTGGAAGAGGGGAACCCTTACTACCACTGATTGTATTACCCTATCTTTTTCCTTTCTCCCCATAGCTCATAAGCTTCATTGAACTTTCTGAGTGGGGAAATAAAAAGTAATATTAAGAACTTACACATTTGAAGCTAGATGTGCTGGTATATTCTTATAATCCCAGCATTCTGAGATGCTAAGCCTGGAAGACTGCAAGTTTGAGACCACCTAGGGTAACTTGACATCTTAGTGAACCCCTCCAAAAAAGAGCTGGGCTACAGTTCACTGAGAAGGGCTTGGGTTCAGTTCCTGGTGCGCGTGCACACGCACACACACAGACACACACCACGAAGGAAGGGATGGAGGAAAGAAAAATTGTACATATTTGAAATACTTTTTCCAGTTGTAGTGACTCTAATCCAACCAAACAAATGGTGGTTAAATGAAACCTTTCTCACAGCCCCACAATCCACTGAACTCTTAACTCTGAAATATAGATGTGGGAAAATGGAGTAAAAAGGGAACAGGCCCAGATACCATAGGAAGTTGATAGAAATTGATGGTGTACTAGGAATGAAGTGAGGCAGATGTGGACCAGGAATGGGCTAGAATGATCCAAGGAAGGCCATTGTGGATGGAAGATACCAGAAGCAGGAATTAAATGGGCAAGGACTGCTATGCTTATGGTTTAGTTTTCAATGCACTTTGGTCTAAGTGCTTCTCACTAGGATACTAGACCACTGTTAAGTGTCAGAACCTTGGAGAGTTCCAAGCAGGAGAAGCTTTAAAATGTGACTATGACTGCTACTCTGGCATGAAATAGTTGGGGTGAAGGTTCTTATAAATGACACAGAAGCAGACCTCATGTTTGTTTTCTGTTGGAATATCTGAGATTAAAAAACCTTGGACAGCCAGGCATGGTGGCACACACCTATAATCCCAGCACTGGTGAGGCTGAGGCAGGAGGATTACTATGAGCTCAAGGGTAGCCTGCACTATGAGGTGAGACCCTGTCTCAAAAAATTTTAAAAAACAACAAATACTGGTACATCTTCCTCCCTAATCTTCAAGAATATCTGGAGAGGAAAGGGGGATAGAGAGGTAAGTCCATATCTGTGAAATAAGCTGAAAGTCACCATAGTTACAATAAATTTATATTCTGATGTTACAGGAGGATAAAAGGTGTTTTCTCATAAAACTTCTTTTGTAAGAGGGTGATACTGATTCTTTATGTTAGTTCCTGCTCTTTTTTTTTTTTTTTTTTTTTGTCTTTTTGAGACAGGGTCTCACTATGCAGTTCAGGCTGGCCTTAAGCTCACTTTGTAGCTCAGGCTGGTCTCGAACTCACAACAATCCTCCTGCCTCAGCCTCCCGAGTGCTGGGATTACAGGCCTGCGCCACCACGCCCGGCTTATTTCCTGTTCTTTTATAAAAAAATTAATTACAACCTTTGGTGAGATTGGAAGGGTAATTTGCCAAAATCTACTCCTGTGTTTTTTTGGTAAATACTTAACATTTGAAAGTAAGGGGTAAAAAATATAGACTTTGTGTGTATTAAAGTTGTTTGTGAAAGCTGAAAAAAAGTGACAGCAGAGCCAGTGATCGTTGCAGTCTGATGACATTTGGGCAGGTAATAATTTTTGCCTTCTCTGCTTTTTCAGTCATGTTATAACAGTGGAAAACATCCAAGCACTTGAATTTTTACTGCTGTCCTCCATTTCTCCTCAGTTTTAGGATATATTCATTGTTTTTATATCAGATTAATAAATTGATATTTGAATTTAAATTTAATTACTCAAAGATATCTTCATAAGTGAAATAAACCAGACCCTCCTGTGCAAATATCATATAGTCTCCCTCATACAAGAAATTAAAAACAAGAAATACAAATAGGTATAACACAACCAAAAGGAAAGCAAGAATTTGAGGATTGGACAAGGAGAGGGTAAGGAGAAAAGCTGGGAAACAGGACAGGGACAAAGCCATACATTTGTACACACAAGATGGGCAAGGCAAAAGATCCCGAGAAACATTAGCAGGTTTTTGAAAGTAGCAGTTAAATGGTAGGATTCTCAACCTGATTATCTATATATGCTGATACCTATGAATCAAGCAACTGCACTGAAGATAGCAATGTGTGGTAGAAGGGTCACGCTTGGAATGCCTGTCATTCTGGCCTGCTAAATACATACTTCCTGTCATGACATACCAATTATTACCATACTGTTTCACAAGTAAAAGTTTCTTTTTTTATGGGTAATAAATGAAAAAAGACAAAAAAAAAAAAAAGTTACAGGACTATTCTGCTACAAAGCTGTATATGGTTAGATTTCTAAATTTCTGTGTAGTAGTATGTGTATATTACTATTTTTTAAAAAAAATTTCCTCATATTCTGTAAAGACTTAAAAGTCAATACATCAATACTTGATAGAAAATATCTGTTCCACATTATGCCTAAGATGTTTGATATTTAGACAGATAGTTGGGTAAACCGAACTGCATATGTTGCAGGGTAATATTCAGCTTCTGTTCTGGATGGTTAACAACCTAAGTTTGCAGATCAAAAATTGGAGAAATGAAAAGACTGCAAGGTCAGCCAATATTTTGGCCCTAGCCTTTCAAGGTCAGTGAAGACTGAGGACATAGGAGAACTTGTACTGTAACATCATGGAACTCAGTTGAACCCCAAATTTTCTGATCAAGGAGATTATGGAGCCACAGAGGAGTGCAATTGGTGATGTTTAGTGTGCCTAAGAAGAGTCATATGAAAAGATAAATTTCTCACAGTCTTTCACAGAGAGCAAATTGGTCAGGCAATGGCCATGACTCATTCACATGGCTGACACTGACAAAGAATCTACAAAGTGCAGTACAGGGATACAGGATAAACCCTGAGGAGACTTGACTGACCTCATCAGATACAAAAGTTACATTTCTTGTTATATAGGTCTTGCTTTATCTTAGTCTTAACCATCCAGCAGGAAAGTATAAAAACGAGGTATATAAAGTAAAGCCATATTAATATGCTGAGCTGTAAAAGTCTCTAGTTAACAACTTCTGTGGATAGCCTACTACTATTGTGGACTGCTGGACTGTGTTGGAGTGTTTTGCTGAATTCAAGCACCTATAATAAGTGAATGCCAATAGAATACCCATTTCTGACAGGACTAAGCAAAGAAATGGGGATACAAAGGAAGGACCATTTTGTATTTGTATATACAGAATAGTTAGGATAAATATGCAGCTACTTTCACGTAATTCTATGAGAAGAAAGATTTGGACAAGATAGTGTCTGGACAAGTTATGCTGTCTGCTTGTACTATGAATAACCACTAGGAAGATAACTGTAAAAAGTATTAATTATTGAAACTGTCCTATAAATCAGCTTTGAGAAAAAAAAACGGTATACAGCTACATTCTCTTAATTCAATGAATAGAGGCATCTGCTCTAATAGTGTTTGTAAATAGAATATCATGTCTGCACCTTGTACAACAAATAACCACTAAGAAAACAATATGCAGTGTATTAATTATTGAATCTGTCCTACTAATTTGATTTGAAACTGTCTCATTGCTATTTGTTCTTCAATAAAATTATGGAAAAATAAAAATCTTTTGAAATAGTCTGCAGTTATTACATTAGGCTTAAAAGAGGAGATTGAATGTAAAGAAATCCCTCATTTGCAAATCCTGCAGGTAATAGAAGGAGGAGGGGGGTGAGAAGGAGGAGGAAGAAGAGAAGGAGGAGGATAGTTAGTGAGAACATCCAGTGTAAGGGCCATATATGGAGAACTGCATCCAGATTGGAAAACAGAACTTTCCTTGTAAGTATATAAAGGTAGATTACATTTTTAACAGCTTCTATATAGTATTCTATAGCATAACATGCTTCTATTGATAATCTGTTTTCTTGTTTAGGCTATTTTAAATAAACATACATCTAGGCTTGTCCTTGTGAACTTGTAAATAAAATTTTGTGCTAGTTAGTTAGGTTTAGGTAGTCACCATGAATAAATTTGAGTAAATATAGATCTGAGCTATGTTCTGTCATATTTCATTATATTATATATCGTAGAGGCTTAAGCCATTTTGAGTAAATCAAAAATGTTTTCAGTTTCAGGTCCTGTAGGAGCTTGTTAGACCACAGTGGCAACTTTGGTTTTTACTCTGAGTAATATGGGAAGTGATTAAGGGGTTAGGAGCACATGATTCATAAAATGTATCTGTCTGTAAAGATCACTGTGGCTGCTAGACCAAGAAGAGATGCAAGGACAAAAGCAGGAGAATTAGTTTTAAATAAAACTGGTGTAATAGTTCAGGCAAGGGAAAATGGTGGCCTGAACTAGAGAACAGGTGGTGGGCTTAGAGGAAATTGACGAGCTTGTGGCCATATGTGCAGGTCAGAGCTCATGGGATTTGCTGATAATCTGGCTATGGAGGGAGGAAACGTCCACAAGCTTAACACTGAGATTAAAGTGGCCTTTTATTGTGTTAAGAAGCTTAAGTAAACTGCAGGATTAGAAGAGAGGTGATCAGCAGTTCTTTTGGGCGGTATGTTATATGTGAGGTGCGTAATAGATATCTATGTGAAGTTGGGGAATAGGTACTTGATGGGGGGTGAGGCAACAGGGCATGTGCTGTATTATTGATGAATGAATAGTGACTGATACATCAAAATAGAAATATATGGAAAAAAGCTTGAAAGAATTATAATTAATTATGTTATTATAATGAGTCACATACTTATCTCTCCCCTTCCAGGCAAGACTCATTTTTACTAGCATTGAACTAATGGAATATGAGAGAAAGGTAAAGAAGAAACACATGTGCATATGTGTATTTTTAAATGACTTTCTTATAATCATTATAGTCCTATCAGTGAGAGAAATTGTCAGTTTATTCTTTTTTATGTATTTAGTACACAATCTCACTACATAGGTCAGACTTATAGTGATCCTCCTGTTTTCAGTATCCCAGGCATCCATATGTGTATTTATTTCTCTCAAAAGCTAGTATCTTAGATATGGCCTCAAAAATGTTAATAATTCTGTATATATGTATAACTTAATAAGATAGCTGTGTTTCTCATCAAAATTACAAAGCAAGGTTCTTTTCATTTTGTTTTTGTTTTGTGGCCGGCTCAGCCCATTCTGGGGGCAAGGCTGGCACAGCATGTAGTGCCGGGATTGAATTGCAGTCCCTGGGTGCTTGCCTATGCTGGCCGAAGCAGGCTCTTTAGACTACTGAGCTATCTTGTCAGCCCATTCTTTTCATTTTGATTTCCAGGTAACATTAGAAATGTTTTGGCATGCCGGGCGTGGTGGCGCATGCCTGTAATCCCAGCACTAGGGAGGCTGGGGCAGGAGGATTGTTGTGAGTTCGAGACCAGCCTGAGCTACAAAGTGAGCTTAAGGCCAGCCTGAACTGCATAGTGAGACCCTGTCTCAAAAAGACAAAAAAAAAAAAAAAAAAAAAGAAATGTTTTGGCATACACACAAAAGTCTTCATAATTTGAACTGGAAAACTTCTGGTAGACAAACATGTTTGTTTGATATATGTTAAACTTTATATTAAAATTATTATATGTTAAACTTTACTAGAAAATTTTATTTTATTTTTTAGGAATGAACACTTACATATATTTACATAGATATTTATAAATCCATCCATATACAGTGTATATGATTTATATGGATGGATTTCTAAATATCTGTGCAACTATATAGCATGACTGTCTTGTGACATATTTTGTCTTATTTTTCATTTACTACCCTTTAAAAAAGGTCAGTATATTAATAGGTGATATGTCATGACAAGAAGTACATATTTAGAAGACCAGAATGGCAGGCATTTGGAGTGTGACCCTTCTATTACACTTTGTTAAATTCAGTGTAGTTGCTTGGTTCACAGGTAGCATATATAGTTAGTTGGGGTGAGAATCCTACCACTTAACTGCTAGTTTCAAAAATCTGGTGTTTCTCAGGATCATTGTCTTACCCATCAAATGTGTATAAGTGAATGGTCTGGCCTCTGTCATGTTTCTCAGTATTTCTCCTTGGTTTCTCAGCGTTTCTCCTTGTAGAATATTTTAAAGAAGATTCTTTAACTATGAGGTACTTATAATACCTAAGGACCTTAGAGTGGCAATTCTTTTTTTTCTGAAACTGGGAATTGAACTCAGGCCGTTTCACTTGGCAGGGAAGTGCTTATTCCACTGAGCCATCTCCCCAGCCCCTAATACAGTGGCAATTTTTAAGTGCACAATTGAAATAATGAAAGAACCATAAATTTTATGCAACATTCTTATAATTAGATATATAATAACCAATATTGAATTCATGAAAAACAAAGTAGATTATTAAATTATTTTTCTTCTGCTAGAAGGGAGTAAGTGAAAAAGATTTAGAAAGGTCAGAAGCTATTCAGGAATCTGTAGACAGCAACAATAAAGTGATTGGAAAACTCTTGCTCTGAAATCTACAGAAATAACATTGCCTGACAATACAGAATTTTTAATATTAGAACCATGTCCTAACTCTAGTAGGCCTGGAGCTTTGAATAAGACAAAAAAAAGTCTGTTGATCCTACCACTGTTAAGCTCCAGTTCAAACTAGTTAGGATTAGTGAAAAACATGTATCTTAGGGTGTTTTACTTCAAACGGTATGTGTCAGCAGTTCAGGGTAATAATGTGTTGGGCTTTCCTAAGAGTAATGATTAAAAACCCATGCTAATCTCTTTCCTGGTTAGCCATGTGTGTGGTGCAAGACTAACCACTGAAACCACCTAGAGACATCATTTAATAATGTAAGAGTCAAATCTGTAAACCCAGCTGTATGAAGTCATGTCCTTGTCTGAACATGATCCTTTAAAGCCCACAGAAGAAAGCCTCATTCAAGACTACACCTGTTGCTGTGTTATTCAGGATATCTTCACTGAGTTCTTAAGATCAGCAGGTTTCACAAGCATTGTCAGCTTCTCTTTTGTTGTTAAACAGACATTTGTTACATAACTACTGGGTTGCAGGGCTTCATGGTGCTCCATGTGTTTCTAGTGCTGTGTGTACTCACGTTTTCACACACAACTGTTAGCTTTGTGAAACATCAGGTCTTAGTTTCTGACACCACCATTGGTGGAGACACAGGCCTTCCTGCCTGTGTTAAATCCCCAGTACTGCCCAAATTGAAACCGTTTACCTTTTTTCTTTCTGTGGTCCTCTTGGATTTGCTCTGTTATCTTCTGGTTTCTAGCAGCCCGTCATGTTATTCCTGGGATTCTGTCTGTTCAGCCTCACTGCAGAGTGAAAAGCAGTTTCAGAGCTGCCAGGGCTCTAACTATTTTTCAGTTGTAAAATAAGTACCCTAAGGATTTTTCTTCTAGAAATTGCAGGGCAAAGAATGAGATAAAAACAAGCCAAGGGAAAATTTGAAGTCACGTTTTTATACAAAGCTGATAACCACTGAAGTTTTAATATTGAATTAAAAGACAGTTCTAGAGATTACACTAATTACATATAGATAGGAACTGAGACCTATAAAGATTAAGTGATTTGCCCAAGAGCTGAAGACAGAACCCAGTATTTTTAACATTAGTCAGTGTTGTTTTGGAGGTTTTCTAATTACTCCTTTGACTTAAGAGTTAGCCATAAGTAACCCCTAGATGTCTTTTATCTTCCTTCATTTCTAGAAATGAATCATAATTCATTCTCTAGAACCTGCTTAATAATTAATTGTTTGAGGGCCAGCCAAATAGCTCAGTGGATCAAAGCACCTGCAAGCAGGTGCAGGGGTCGGGGATTTGATCCCCCTGCCCCGGGCCATGCTAAGATGGCAATTGAGACTGGATGTGATGGCGTGTGCCTGTAATCCCAGCACTTGGGTAACTGTAAACAGGCAGATCACTATGAGTCCGATCTAGTAGTGAGACCTTGAACACCTGTGGACCTTTCCCTACAATACACAAAAAAAAAAAAAAGAAAAGAAAAGAAAATTGTCTCCATTTCCCACATTGAACCTGGAAATAAATAGGAGACAGTAGGTACACTGGCTTGAAAGAAATAATCAAGTGACCTCCTTCTGAGATGGAACTTTTGACTCTTCTTTTGTAAATTATCTTATAAAATGGAGCCGGTAACGAATAATGCAGTCTGCATTAGCAGTTCCCAACCAAATGTGCTTCTTCAAGGCCAATTTATACTTTGGAATTCTCATATGACAATCAGATATGCAAAAATAATGCAGTTGTGTGTAAAAGAAATATCGCAATCATAAATTGAATGCCAAAAGTGTTCAAGATTCTCTTGTGTAATTACAGTGAGTTTTTTAGCTAGGCAAACTTCTTTCCAATATGGAAATTATACCATTAATTGTCCTGCTCTGATAATGTTATATAAAATCCCTACTCCAAATTCAGTGGTCCTTATCAACAAATAGTTTTTGTCTGTAACTCAGGTTGTGGATGGGTTTAGATCTGTACCATATATCTCATTCTGGGCATACTCTGCTCACGTATGTGGAGACACACATTTGACCAAATCAAACTATGTATTTTCCCTATGACCAAGATCAAAGAGGAAAGGATCTACATTACCTATTCTACTGGAAGACATTGCAAAGTCACATGATAAAGGGTATGGATAAGTAATTCTTTTATGGGAAGGGAGTGAAGAAGTGAGAACAGTGGTTTGCTATAGAAATATTCCACACTTGTAACATGCTTGTCACTGAGTTAACTGTCCTCTTTGATAATTGTGTAGATGGTTGGAGTCCTGTTTTTTCCACCTAGTCCTTCCCCTTTACTGTTATCTTTCCCCTTTTGACAAGTAACTTCATATTGTCCTTATTATTTATTGGTGGGACCCCAGTAAATATATGTCATGCTCAGGCTACTGGCTAAGAAACTAAGAGACTTGACTTTTCATGAACTTGTTAGCTGAACAACCTTGGTTTTTCTGTTTAGCTTACTTTATTGTAAGAGTATTGAAAAATTGATCCCATTCTTTCACCTGAAGAACTCAGTTAAAAAGTGTGTGTGTGTGTGTGTGTGTGTGTGTGTGTGTGTATGTGAGAGAGAGAGAGAGAGAGAGAGAGAGAGAGAGAGAGAGAGAAAGACACAAAGGGAGAGAGGGAGAGAGGGAGAGAGACAGAGAGATTGCCCTTTGATTTATGAGTAATGATAATGTCAGGTCTTAAGTATTAGCTAAAAATTGAATATCTGTAGAGTATGTCTGTAATGAAATCAAAATGTTAAAATTAATGAATTACTTCCTTCATCAGTATCTTATCTTCCAAGTTTGACAATTAAGCCATAGTGTAGTGTTCAGACTACATTTCTTTCCTTCTTAAGAAATAATTGCATATCAAAATAGCTATCTGAATGCATTTATCTGTGTAAAGAACATGTTAGAAGTGTGACCAGATTGCATTTATAAATATTATTATAACACTACCATAAATTGAATAAATAGCACAAAACATCAATGGTTCAGTTTAGAATGACTCATTTATCAGTCCACTCAAACTCATTACTCAGAAATAATTCATGACAGACTTTCAGGTCCTGTAGAAATGAAGAAATAGATGGGATTAAAATATCTATTTGGGAAATTGTGTGGAATGTTTAGTACCATTGAGGTGACATCATTGCCATCATCTGGTAGTATTAAATATAAATGTGGGCACTTTCCCAGGCTATTCAGTTGACTTTTTAAAACAAATTTCTGCCTGAAAAACCATTTTGGAACAGTTATTACATAAAATCAGTAAGAAAACCAAGCTGTTGTTCTGGAAGTATATTAAGAGAGTTTATAGTGTTTCAGACAATGTAGTGGTTAGTGACCTTCTTTCTATGATTGTCTTAAAGTGCCTGTAAAAGTTTGTGTTGTTAAACCTTATTTTCTCATATAAATTGTGAATTTATTTACACCCGGGCCTGAACTTCTGTGCTTTGTTTGCTTTAGGGAATTAATTACATTTTCCATATCAACTATCAAAGACTATTCCAATAGAGGTACTTAAATTTCTAATGTAAGATTTAGAACTTAATGACTTATAACAAACAGTTCCCATTCTTAGATTGTTTTTACATGCACTTACAATGTAAAGTACATCAGATATCTCACCTACTTAAAGCCCTTGTGAGGTCTCTCAGTATTTTAAAATAGAAACCTATAAACTCTTTATTTTGAAGAATACAAAATTTAGTAATTTAAAAACAGCATTAGAAATGATATAAAATTTGACTAAACAAAGTAATAGGATTTCAACATTGGTTTCTGTATTGCATAATGTTATCTTCAAATTAGTTGTTTAGGTTATCATACAAACATGCAAAATTGGTTTTAAAAAAAAAGCAAAAAATTATAGGAAAAAAATTAAACATTAACTGCTCCTTTCAAAAGGCCAACAGAAATCCACAGTACAATTATCCAAATTATTCTGCATATATACATAAACATATCTTTTCCCCTTCTTTCTTTTATTGTTTTATTCATCCTAGTTTTTGAACAGATTCTTTCCCTTTCATAGTGTCTATTATACCTTTGAGATTTATTTGCTCTTTCAGATTCTGCGCCAGTGACACAATATGATGTTTGTATATGTGGGTCTGATTTATTTCACTTGTGAGTATGGTCTCTAGTTGTATCCATTTATCTACAAAAACCTGTAATTTATGTTTTATAGCTGAGTGATATTCCATTGTGTAAAAATACCGTATCTTATCCATTTCCCCAGTTGTTGGGCATCTGGGTTGTTTCCAATATTTAGATACAACAAATTGCGCTACTATAAACCTGGGTGCACATATACTGCTGTGATATGTTGATTTCAGTTCTTTTAGAAAAGAACCTAGGAGGGGAATAGCTGGCTTGAATAGGACCTCCAATCCTAGCTTTTTGAGAAATCTCCATACTGATTTCCTTAATAGTTGAACCAGCCTAAGCTCCTACAAACAGTGGAAAAGCATTCCTTTTCCCCAGAGCCTCTCCAGCCTTTTTTATTGGTTGGCTTCTTAATGATATCCATTTTCTGTGATGTAAGATGTTATCTCAGCATTGTTTTAACTTTCATCTCTTGAATAACCAATGATGTAGAACATTTTTTCATGTATTTATTCGCCATTTGTATCTCTTCATTTGTGAAGTGTGTATTCATCTAAGATGCCCATTTTTGGATTGGGTATTTGAATTTTGGAGACCTGATTTTTAAAAATTATTTTTATGTTCTAGATAGGAGTCCTTTTAGACCTATAAGCTCTTGGTTAATCAGAAAACTTCTTCATACTCACCTTCAGTCACCTTTCTGTCTTCCTTGCTTTTGTGTTTTCACGTCATTGGTCAGTATTTGCTTTCGTCCCTGTGCCACATCTCATCCTAGAGAGCTTTCCTCAAGTTTTTTTGTTTTGTTTTTTTTAATGTATTTAGTACAGGGACTATAGGGTCTCACAGAACAGATGGACTCATAGTGATTCTCCTGTTTTTAGCCTCCCAAGTGTTGGGATTATAGGCAGGTGCCACTATGCCATCTCATGTCTCAGTACACTCTACAGGCGGTCCTGCACCTTCCTCAGTTAAAATGTTACCTTCCTAGAGAAGCCGTCATGATCCTCCTATCTATCGTGGCCTCCCCAGGTAGTTTCCAGCAGATCACACCATTTCCTTGGCATTCATTGTAACCCTGTAATCATCATTTTTATCTATTTGTCATCCTCCCCATCCTGAAATAGGGGTATCATGAGGGCAAAGTGCCAAGCACTTTGACACAAAAAGTCATTCAAATATTTGCTGAATAAATGTATAAACAGATGACTCTTACTCTTTAAACTCAGCAGCTTAACTTTCTTCCCTAATTTGATTCCATGAGAGAGATAGGATTGTATTTGGAGACTGACCTGAAAGGCAGCACAGTTGAGGGCCCTGTGCAGTCGTGTGCTACTGTGTTCATCACTCTTACATAATTGACTTTATTCTAATTAATAACTGAAGTAAAAGATCTATACCACATATACAGAAATGGAACCAAAAATCATGATTTTAAAAAATTATTATTTTTAATTAATTTTATTGAGAAATAACAATGAGACATTTTCAAAACAGGTTAGCAGGACAGTTACAATAATTAATACATGGCATATTGTTGTCTTCATCTAGGCCTTGATTTAACCTATTAAATATTTTTTAATTAGTTTTAATTTTTCCTAATGTATATTTTGTATTGTAACTGATAATCTGTGAAATAGTGAGGACAACACAATAATCTCATGAACCAGAGGTAATTGTTGTGCATAGCTCGAAACCAGTAGGATAGACACAGAAATGTCTTCAAGAGTTTTTGCCCTCAAGTTACAAATCATGTGTGGAGTAGCTTAAGTGATGACTCAACAAGAACAAACTTTGGAGTTTACTACTGAGCATAGTAATTGAGGGACTACAGCAGTGAGAAATACAGCTGAGATTCAAGATCAGGCTTGTCTAACTCAATATGTTGTTTAAACTCTATTGTAGAAACTCTCTTCATTAAAAAATTCATCTGTTACTATCATCATATATCTTGTGGCAACCTATTCTGCCTTTTCTGTGATAGTTATAAATAATTTCAGAAAGCTCTGGGGCTGGGAAGATAGCTCAGTGGCCTAAGCACTTGCCTGGCAAGCAAAAGGACCTGGGTTCAATCCCAGGTACCATGCCGTGTGGGCCTATAGTCTCAGTGATAGGGAGGCTGAGATGGGAGAATCACTGAGTCTGAGCTGCGTAGTGAGATACTGTAACAAATAGATAAATAAAAATTAAAAAAAGAAAACTGAACAACTTTTCATTGTTCCTGAATACATAATCATGGAGGTCACTTGTAAATGATCTTGAAAATTTTGTACGTTGTAGTTAAAGTGTCGTTTTATTTTTCAGAAGACTATGGTTTTATTTAGTAATTCTACATAGCTTGAGGAACTGATTCAGAGACTACCAGATGGGAACAGTCTAATGTAGGGAAATTGCTGAAAGCACAATTAAATTGCCAGAGCATATCACAAGCAACAATTTCCATAATTTTTGTCAGACACACAATTTGAAATGATTATATACTCATAGAAACAAATAGAATAATGCAAAGTGTTTCTTTTTTTTTTTTTTTTTTGCAAAGTGTTTCTTAATCTGTAACTTTATATGAATATGTCTCAAGGTTAAAAGTTTAATTTTATAAATTGTCTTGTAATGCAACATATAAAATTAAGGTAAACCAAATTCTTCTAATCAGATACCTAATTCATCTTCTATCAGTGTTCAGATGTCAGATGGTACATATATTAATGTGCTAAAAATGTTTTTCAGGGTTTTATACTTTACTTTTTTAGTTATGTTTTATCTGGGACTGCCTGATTAAAAATGAAGACTAAATTCTGATCTCCAATAAGATATTGTATTTCACATGGCATTTATACTGATGAAAGGGAAAAACTAACTTAGAAAAACAGAGATCTCGATGTGGCAATTGAGAATAACGGATCTTCAAAATATTTTGAAGTATGCAAATTAGCCAGTTTCAGTCTCCTTGCTGGACCCTTGGGGTTCATAGTGGAAACACTTTGTTTCTCTTTAAATGTAGCATTGAGGCCTGTGAAATCTTCACAAATTTGTGGGTTAGTACTAGGATTTAAAAAAACGTGAAGAATAAATGATAAATTGGCATCAAGCCCATATACACCCAAATTACAAAGTGATCTTTTGAACTACCAGTTAGCTGCAAATGGGAAGTACTAATAATTTTTAACTAAAAATGTAAGGTTTGACTACAGTTGTGCAAAGCGTTTGACATCCCTGAAACTTAAGATAACTCATCTGGTTTGATTTTCCCATTTCTCTGGTAAGATTGCTTGTGGGGATGTTTCCTCTATCCCTAGGAGACAGTGGCAACAGATACAACTTAGTGCTGAAGATGAGGATGACTATGCTATGACTTATCTGTAAGACTAGGAAGAAGGAATTGCTCTGTAAACAAAAATATATATAATTTGAAAGCTAATTTTTAAGACTTCATCTGTACTTAACTTAGAGGTTGCTAGGAGATTGCTCTTGAATTTTTGAGGTTACGTGCCTGTAAGATGATAGCTATAATGCCCTAGGAAGTGGTAATGAAAGTTTTAAAAAGGTAAACTATCTTAATAACATTGCTATGGCAGAAAGAAAATTTATATAGATAGACAAGTAACTATTGAAAGGTCAAACTGGCAAATAAAAGGTCATACTTGGTGAATCTGGGAGATTTTTATTAAAATTCTAAGTAAAGAACAGTTCCTCAGGGCAGAATTTCTAAGGCTGACATTAAATCTAAGCGTGAGTAGCCTCCTTTAAAATTTCTTGCAACATCTTCTGTGTGCATTTGGATGTATGCTTCATTTTCATTAGGTTCTCTGTGGACTTTGTGAACAGAAGAGCTAAGAGAGTTCTGTCTCCACTGGGGTGACTGACGGCACAGCTGACATACACACTAAGTGAGAAGGTTTCACAAAACAACTAACCCTGTGGAGCTCAGCATAAGACAGAGTAGACATACATAGAAAGGAAATAGCTTGATTCTGTGAGGGCAGCAGTATAAGAAAAGGAATTTCAAGTCCCAGACTACACTGTGGCAGTTGGATGTAGTTAGAAGAGAAAGAAGACAGTTAATAAAGGGCATCAAGAAAGACTAGATAAACAGAATTAGCAGGGAGAGTTGTTTTAAAGAGCAATTTAATATTAAATATAATTGAGAGATTGCAAAGAATGAGAACTGAGAAAGATAATGACTTAGCATGAGGAAATTATTGGTAACTTTAAACCAATTTCAAGTGGAATGTGAAACAGAGAAACCATATGAAGAGATTAATGGATAGAAAAGAAAGGAAGGACTGGGGAAATGGCTCAGTTGAATAAGCACTTCCCTATCAAGTGCAAGGAGCAGAGTTCAATCCCCAGTTCCACCAAAAAAAAAAAAAAAAAATGCTGGCAAGCAGGTCCTAGGTTCTTTGAAGGGAACACCCTACTTGTGGCCCTTCACTCTCTCTGCTTCCTCTCTACCATAGACAGAGCATCTTCATTCCACCAGGCCCTCAGCCAAGTCCTTCTGCCTCACCACAGACCTAAAAGCAGTGGATCCAACTGACCAGGGACTGAAAGCTAAGAAATCATGAGCTGTAATAAGCCTTTCCTCTTTTATTCTCAATTTTGTCAGAGACAAAAGCTATCACAAAGCATGTTCATACTGAGATTCTCACTTAATCTTCCCCAGAACATCTGTGTTAACTATTACTTTAATTTGGATATTTGTGAGGAAGCTGAATATCAGAGCAATTAAGTAAGTTAGCTGAATTTGTACACTTTGTAAGTGAATTAGTCTGAGAACAGAATTGCTGACTGAATTCTTTTATAATCTCAAGTGCCTTTACTAGAATCTTGCAGAAAAATCTAATCATCCTTCTGAAACCCTGCTCCTATGACATTTTGCCTTTAAAAAGTCCCTCATCACTTCCAGTAGATGCAGTTTCTTTAGCTTATCACTTACGATGTGATGCATCAGTGTACTTCATATTATTGGAAACATCCAAATGCTTGTGCATGTATTGTGTTTTGAACAATAAGGGATAGCTTTCTGAAAATAACCACCATATTACCTCTCTATTCTGCAACACTTGGCCCTGCAGCAAATGTTATAGATGCTTAGTACTTGGCTGATGCGGGTCTTGTTGTGGATGGTAGATGAAATTTCCCATAAGCAGTATTCGAAAACTGTGTGGTGTGCCATGACAGATGACTAGACAATGATGTTCTAACCTATTCTAGTCTTTAAGTGTAAGTGGACATTTTGTCTATTCTTCCATATTTGCTCCTATAAGAAACTGATGGTCAGCTTATATTTGCTGTTCAGAGCCTGGGTAATAGCCACCCATAATTCTGAAAGAGAAGAAAACATCACTTAAAAATCTATAAAATGTTGGATAAAATTGTCCAAACTGCTGTCATAGACTGTGTTTACTAACTCCAGTGGACAGTGTGCCTTGTGGGTGTAAGAGTAAACAGTCCATTCCTACCCTGGGTAAGCTAGGAGCACCACAAGAAAGGGTTTGTCCCTGGAACAAGTAGAACCTGTGAGGAGAATGCAGCATGATCTCTGTGAGGAAATACCTTTCATTGGTTTCTTTCTATTGAAAATACTGAATTAATTATTAGTGGGAAAAATTTATAAGACTTTAGCAACACAGAGAAAGCTAACAAATACAGTGCTAACATGTGCAATTTAACGTATATGGAAAACCAAATACCTCAAACTATTGACATAAATAAAAAATCTCAAGATTGTTTGAAATGATTAGTCCAAACTAGTATTACTTAAGGAAAGAGAAAAGAAATATTTTAAATACTCATCAAGAAATGTACTGTCTATAAAGCAAAAGCAAGCCAGTGATTCAAGCCTGTAATCCCAGCACTTGGGAGGCTGTAGCAGGAGGATCATGACATGTTCAAAGCCAGCCTGGACTACATAGAGAAACCCTGTCTCAAAAAAACCACCCCAACATAACCCAAAACCAGAGAAAACCAGAAATGGAGCTATCGCATAGATTAATTAATTTAATTAATTAAAATAATATGGGAAGCCAGAGTCATCATATATGAATATGTAACACAGAACATGAGAAAAATAGCATAAATGCCAGAGATTAAGAAAAAGTATATTTTAATAAGTAATTTTTTCATTCTTTATATGCAGATCTCAGCAAGTATTGCAGAATAGTCACTTCTTCCCCATCTTTGTGATTTCTGCAAAACATCACTGGCTTTTCCTTTTTCTTTCTTTTCTTTTCTTTTCTTTTCTTTTCTTTTCTTTGTGTTTTCTTATCTTGCCTTTGGTGTCCTTTGATTCTGAAAGAACTCCCCTGCCCTCCCCTCTGTGTCCTCCCCAAGCCTCTGATTAAAAGCATTAGGTTGCCTATCCTGTTCTAAATTTGTCCTTTGATTCCTCAGGATATGATTTTACTTCTTCAAGATCTCATACCTCCTACAAATGAGAACTCAAATATAAAGGGTTGAACAGATTCACAGGTTTATTTGGGGAGTGTGGCAAAAAAAAAAAAAAAAAAAAATCCAAAGGCTGATACTGGAGTTACTTAATTTTGGTGAATAATCCTAAATTTTCTCTTTTGTAGACTACCTTGCTAACCATGGCCGGTTAAATGAGTCTGAAGCTAGGAGAAAATTCTGGCAAATCCTTTCTGCTGTTGATTATTGTCATGGTCGAAAGGTTGTCCACCGTGACCTCAAGGCTGAAAATCTTCTGCTGGATAACAACATGAATATCAAAATAGCAGGTAACTGGGATGCAGTTGATCCTGAAATGATCTGATGTGAGCCTCTACCTTGGGCATGCAGAGTCAGCCCTGTGAAGATTCAGGAGTGTTTCTGCTTTGTGACATCATGTTTTCTCCAAGTATACCTTACCTGTCTCCTTAGTCTTAGGTGTAATTACAAGTAGGGAATAAGTTCATTGTTAAGAACTGTGAGGCTGCAGCTGGGACCCAAGTTTTGTCCAGATCCCTTGGGCTCTATTGGAAGAGGTCCCTATGTCCTGAGTGTGAGAGATGTAAGGACTGGGAAGGGTACCCTTTGCTAGGGTCTCTTTTCCCTCTCCCATTGTGACTGAGGCTACAGTGCAGTTACCAACTGAAAAGACAAATGGAGTGATGGTAGGAAGAAGAGGACCTTGCCTTGCCTTGATATAATAGTTTTGGTTTATATTATAAAGGGTAGAGATTATTTTGCTTGTTTTTCTTCCATTTTTTTAACAATTATGAAAATCGTTATATTTTGTCTTCTAAGTTTCTTAACTCCCATAATCAAAACTCTACATTTAGCAAATATTTTATTGGTCAGATATTGTGCCATGCTACATGCAATATGATAAGTAGAAATCGTTTCATAGTGTATGTGTATCAGATCACTTGTGCATCTTATACATAATTTTTAGTTGCCAGTTACACTTTAATAAAGCTTAATCAAAGAATATAATTGTTATCACAAAGGTATGTACAAAACTGAGAATGCAGCGCTTTAGAAAACAGTGCGAGATTTGCTATCATCAGGGTCCATACAACACTGGGGGATGTGGCTCAGTGGTAAATCACTGGTTGGCATGAGCAAGGCCCAGGCCTTGATAACCTAGCACCACAGAAAACTGGAGGAGGATGTGAACCACAGAAGTGAAGTAAGTGAAGGAGCATTAATTCTACCTGAAGAATAGGGAAGTGTCACAAAAAAGGAGCTATAACAGAGGAGGCTTGCCAGAAGTTAAAGCAGAAGCAGATAGGTGGATGGAAATTGGAATGGTAGGAACCATTCTGGTACTGATTAAATAAACATAAAATCTGTAGGCATAAGGAAGTGGAAGAGGAACAGGGCTAAGGACCAGAATTTGAAGAGTCTCAAATGCCATGTACAATATTTCACAATTTATTTTCTAGATAAACGAAATCTAACCTATTCGGGTCTAAAGATGTGTATGTGGGTAAAGTGGAATGGGGTTAGCATGATTAACTTTGCACATTAGCTGTGTGTTTGTAGGAGGGAGGCTCAGGTGGCTGGAGGCTGTGAGTAGGACTGGGGCAGGAAGGTTTTTGTAGAATCCAGTGCTTAGTACAGCAGAGTACATGCTGACTTGAACAGAGCAGCCATAGCAGAAGGTGAAGGTGTGGAAGGAAGAGAGATTTATTTTGGGTAAGGTTTAAGGAAGATACGGCACAGATTAAAAGCTTAGCATAGTTACAGATGGTGGTGTTTTGTTCTAGTATTAAGAAGAGCAGGGAAACATCCAGATGAGAGGAGCTTTCCAAGAAATTAATGGTTCACTAGCTGGATTAGATACTCGCAGAACTCAGTAAGTTTAAGAAGAAAGCGACCTGTCCTGGTGTGCTGCATTGTGGTATAAAATATAAGTGAAAACCTTTGATTGGTGCATTGAAATGAGTTGTTTTCCCATTAGTTTTTGTTTTGGATATTTGGGGATAATTTTTATTCTCTGTTTTAAGTGCCAGTTTTGTGTGTGTGTGTGTGTATGTTTATACACACATAGGCACATAGTGAATTTTCCATCTTCAGGATTTTTTTTTTCTTTTTCCAAATAGGATTACCTGAATAATAAAAACAAGTATTTTAGTTCAGTTTATTTAAAAAAGGAGACACAAAAATTTTATTGGTTTGTCACCTTTTGTTGTGAAAATACAGCATAATAATGGAATATTCACATAGTTTTGTGGAGTTTTTTAAATGTGCTTTAGTGCCTGTTTGCAGCACATGGCCATTGCATTTATTTTGTGGAGTCCATGCATGGCCAGCACACATCTCAGCTGTTTTTCTTTCATTCCTTTCCACTGCTGTTTCTTTTGTCTTGTCTTTTTTCTTGCGTGTATCAGGGTTTATTTATTTTATTAGTCTTTATCAAACTAATTTTCATAAATACAGATTAGCAGCCAGACTTAATAGGCCTAAAATCATAGAAAACAATTACACTAAATCAGAGTATACTTTCAGATATATTGGCCATGTGGCATTACAATCACTTTATTTTTTTATTGTCTGCTATTTTGTGCAGTAGTTTGTTTATGTATTTAGTACAGGGTCTAGAGGATTTCACTACACAGATAGACTTGTAGTGATCCTTCCTGTTTTTCCCGGCCTCCCAAGCTCTGGGATTATATGGCTGTGTCACCACGCCCAGTCTCATTTGAGGTCCCAGGGTTGGGGCCAGCATGGCAGGCCAGGGATGAACACCTGACCCCTGCATCTGCCTAATCAGGTGCTTTAATTCACTGAGCTATCTGGCTGGCCCCTTGTTTTGTTTTTGAGACAGGATCTTGCCATCTAGTCCATGGCTGACCTCAAGATTACTGTGTAGCCTATGCTACACAGACTCTACAGTCCTTCTGCCTCAGCCTCCAGGATTACACTCATGCACCACCACGCTGTTCTGTATATTGGATTTATCACATAAGAGAAACCATACAATATTTAAGTTTATGTGTCTGATTTACTTCACTTAACATTATGGTCTCAAGGTGCACCCATGTTCCTACAAGTGTCTGAAGTTTATATCTTTTTAAGTCAGAGTAGTACTCCATTGAGTATAAATACCATGTTACCTTTTCTTGAGAGCATCATGACAAATGAAACACTTAGGAATTAACCTAACCAAAGAAGTAAAATGCTTTCTTTCATTTATCTCTGGATGAACATATAGGCTGCTTCAAAGGTCTACTTGTTTCTGCATCCTTTGTTCTATTCCATCGAGCCATAGTCTGGTTTGGATTTTTGTTTTTGTTCTGTTCTGCTCTACTCTCTTCTACCAGCACCATGGTGCTTTCATCACCATAGCTTTGTAGTATAACTTGAAGTCTGGGATTGTGATACTCCCAGCCTTGCCCTTGTTGCCCAGAATTGCTTTTGCTATTCAAGGTCTCTTCTAGTTCCATATGGATTTTGGAGTTGCTTTCTTTCACTCTATGAAGACTACTACTGGAATTTTGATTGAGATTATATTAAGTTCATGTAACAGTTTTAGAAGTATGGCCATTTTACTATATTGGTTCTGCCTATCTAGGAACAGGGTATATCTTTTCATTTTCTGATGTCTTCTTTTATCTCCTTTTTCAGGGTACTGTAGTTTTCCTTGTAGAGGTCTTTTACTTCTTTGGTTAGATTAATTCCTAAGTGTTTCATTTGTCATGATGCTATCAAGAACAGCATTGCTTCCCTGTGTTTATTACTGATGTACAGGAGCACTGTTGATTTTTTCAGTGTTGACTTTGTATCCTGCTACACCATGGAATTTGGTTATTAACTCTAGGAGTCTTTTGGTAGAGGTTTTATTTTTTTGAGGGGGGGAGTACCAGAAATTGAACTCAGGACCTTGTGCTTGCCAGGAAGGCACTTATGCCACCTTCCTGGCCCCAGGTGGAGATTTTGAGGTCTTCTGTGTAAAGTATCATATCATCTGAAAATAATGATAATTTAACTTCTTTCCTATCTGTATCTCTTTTATTTCCTTCTCTTGCTTAATTGTTCTGGTTAATGTTTTAAGGACTGTGTTGAACAGGAGTGGTAATAGTAGACATTCCAGTCTTGTTCCTGATTTTAGAGGGAAGGCTTTCCACTTTTCTCCATTTAATATGATGTTGCCCATTGGTTTGTAATAGGTGGGTTTTATCAGATTAAGATCATCTATACCAATTTTCTTCAAGGTTTTTTTTTTTTATCACAAATAGATCTTAGATTTTGTCAAATGCTTTTTCTGCATCTATTGAAATTTTTTGGTAGGGGGGCAGGGAGCTGGGGAGTTAGCTTAGTGGAATAAGCACTTCCCTGACAAGCACAAGAGCCTGAGTTCAATCCCTGGTTCCACCAAAAAAAAAAAAAAAAAAAAAAAAAAAAAGAAATGTTTTTTGTTCTTCTGTCATGTAGCATCTTATATTTATTGATTGGCATATGTTGAAGCATCCCTGCTATTTCAGTGACTTTTTTCTTGTTGCTGGGACAAAATACCCAATGCCCAAAATTAAGGAAAAAAAGGTTCATTTAGCTCACAGTTTGTGGGAGTTTCAGACCATACTCAGCTGGCTCCAAGGCGAGTGGCACATGGAAGAAGTCAGTGGTTCATGATAACAGAAAACAGCAAAAAAGCAAGAGCAAAAGGGGAGGAGGAGCAGCAGCAGCAGCACTGTCAAAGGCAGGCCTCTCTCCTTCCTAGCATTCAGGCTTCTGCCCCAGGGTGCGTGTAGCACTCACACCCATAATCCCAGCAATACTCACACCCATAATCCCAGCACTGGATCATGAATTAATCACAAACTCAGTGACCACATGAGGCTATGAGGGGACACTTAGATACAAACCATGATACCTGCATCCCTAGAATGAGTCCTACTTGGTTGTGATATATAGTCTTTTTAATGATTAGTAGTTTTTGCATCTGTTCATAAGAGATTGGCCTGTAGTTCTCTTTTTTGATTAGGTCCTCTTTTTGCTTTTAGAATCAGGGCAATGCTTCCAGGAATGATTTGGGGAGTATTACTTCCTTTTTGCTTTCATTGAAGAGTCTGAGGACTATTGTATTATATCTTCTTAAAGCTCTTGCAGAATTTACAGTGAATCTCTAATACCTGGCCTTTTCTTAGTACCAACTAAGTTTTTTTATTACTTCAGTTTTATTGACTGATGTTAGATTATTCAGTATTTTTATGTGTTCTTATATTCAGCATTAGTAGTTATTATATATCTAGTAATCTGCCCTTTTTTTTTCCCAAATTTCCCATTTTTTTAATAGATTGGTTGAGCTTTGGTTTTTTGAGACAGGCTCTTGCTATATAGTTTAGACTGGCCTTGAACTCACTGTGAAGCCCAGGCTGGGCCTGAACTTCCATGACCTTCTTCCTTCAGCCTCCTGAGTGCTGAGATTGTAGGACTGTGCCCCCATGTCCAGCCCAAATTTTCTCTTTTATTAAAGTACAAGTTCTCAAAGTAGTTGCCAATGAGCCTTCTGCATTTCAGCAAAATCTTGTGATTTTTACCTTTTTTATTTCTAATGGGGGATTTACGGTCTTTTCTTTCTAAAGATTTATCTATTTTTTTTCTTTACTTTTTTATTTTATTGAGAAACAAATAGCAATAAGACAGTTTCAAAACTGATTAATAGGACAGTTTCAATAATTAATACATTGTACAGTATTATTCTTAGTAGTTATCCATAGTACAAGATACAGACAAGATATCCTGTCCAAACACTATCAGTACAAATCTTTCTTCTCATTGAATTAAGCAAAAGTAGTTGTATATCTATCCTAACTATTCTATATATACAGATACAAAATGGTCCTTCCTTTGTATCCCCTTTGTTTGTTTAGTCCTGTCAGAGATGGGTATTCCATTGGCATCTAAATACTACAGCAAAACAATCCAACACAGTCCAGCAGTCCACAATAGTAGTGAGTTATCCACAGAACTGGCAATGTCAGAAGTTGTTGACTTGAGCCCTTCACAGTTCAGCATATTAATATGGCTTTTCTTTATATACCTCATTTTTATACTTTTCTGCTGGATAGTTAAGATAAAGCAAGATCTATATAACAAGAAAAGTAACTTTTATATCTGATAAAGTCAGTCAAGTACCCTCAGGATTTATTCTATAACCCTGTACCACAGATTATAGATCCTTTGTCAGTATCAGCCATGTGGATGAGTCACAGCCATTACTTGACCAATTTGCTCTCTGTGAAAGCCTGAGAGAATGTTGTCTCTCCCCATGACTCTCTATAGGCACACTCTGTCATCGCTCACATTGCTCTATGGCCCCATAATCTCCTTGATCAGAAAATTCGGGACACAACTGAGTTACATGTGGTTACAGTATAGGTTCTCCTATGTCCTGAGTCTTCACTGACCTTGAAAGACTAGGGCAAAATGTTGGCTGTCTTTGCAGCCCTTCTATTTCTCTAATTTTTGGTCTGCAAACTTTGGTTGTTAACCCTCCAGAAGAGAAGCTTATTATTGCCCTACCACATATGCAGTCAGGCTTAACCTATCTGCCTGAATATAAAACATCTTAGACATAACATGGAACAAGAAATTTCCATCAAGTATTGATATGTTAAACTTTAAGTCCCTACAGAATATGAAGAAAAAAAATTTAAAATATGATATTTTTTTCTTTCAAAGAACCAACTCTTTGTTTCATTGATTCTTTGTACTGATTTGTAGTCTCAATTTCATTGATTTCTGCTTTGATCTTTATAGGCTCCTTCCTTCTACTAGTCTTGGATTTGAATTGTTCTTGTTTTTCTCCACTTACTTTTTTTTTTTTTATAGTAAGAATCAAACTCACAACCTTGTGCTTGCCAGGCAGGCACTTGTGCTGCTGAGCTATGTCACCAGCCCCTTATTCTTGTTTTTCTAAGACCTTCAGGTACATACATCATTGGATTATTTAAGCTCATTCTTTTTTCTGATGTGGAAGTTCAGCATTATAAACTTCCCTCTTACAACTGCTTTTGTTGTGTTGGATAGGTTCTGGTACATACTACTAGAATTATCATTTGATTATAGGAACAGTCTAATTTCTTCCTTAAGGGCTGGCCAAATAGTTCAGTGGATTAAAGCACCTGCAAGCAGGCACAGGGGCCAAGAATTTGATCCCCAGGCCTGCCATGCTGGCTCTGCTCCTGGGGTTTGCTGAGACAAGAATTGAAACTGTGCATGGTGGTGTGCGCCTGTAATCCTAGCTCTTGAGACCCTGAATACCCTGTACACCCTTCCTAAAGTACAAAAGTAATAATAATAATTTCTTCCTTAATTTCTTTGTGACCTATTGATTATTCAGGAGTGTAGTGTTTTAATCTCCACATATTTATATAGTTTCTGTGGTTTCTTTTGCCCTGGATTTCTAGTTTCACTGCACTATGACCTGATAGTATGGATGAGATAATTTTGATTCTTTTACATTTACTTCACCATGTTTTCTGGGCTAGTATGGGTTCTTTCTTGAAGAAAGTTCCATGTGCTGCTGAGAAGAACATGTGTTCTGTTGCTGTTGGATGGAGCTCTCCACAAGTTAATGTCTGCAAAGCCCAACTTCCATATTTTCTTTTGTTTTTTTGTGTTGGTTTGTTTGTTTTGTTTTTGTTTTCATTTTTTGAAACAGCCTTGTTTCTGGTGCAGACTCAACTTACTATGTAGCCCAGGTTGGTCTTGAACACAAAATGATCCTCTGCCTTGTCCTCCAGAGTGCTAGGATTATAGGCATGTACCACCATATCTGGCTTAATTATTTTGTCTAGTTGATCTGTCCATTTGTGACAGTGGAGTATTGAGGTCACAATTATATAGATTTTTATCTGCTATTTTGTTTTCATTATTGTTTGTTTTATGAAGTTGGGCATGCCAGCATTGGTGTGTCTGTGTTTACAATTGTTATCTCTTTCTATTGAATTGTTCCCTTAACAAATAGTATCAGTAAAAAAAAAAAAGAAAGAAAAAATAGTACCGGTAACCTTCTTAGCCTTTTCTGATCAGTTCTCCTTGGAAATCTTTTTTTGAAATTAGGAGAGTTTGTCCTATGTTTTCCAGGTTTGTGTGTGTAGATTTTTTTAAATATATGTTAACTTCTTCCATTTGTTTTCATCATCTTCTTTTGGCCTTTCCATTTGGTCTTACACATTTCACTTGCCTTTGCTATCCTTTTATAATGGACCTAGTAGTTTTTATTTGCTTTTTTCTCCAGAAGCATCAGCTATTCTAAAACTCTTTACAGAGAAAATAAGTTTTTTAAAGTCCTAACTTTGTAGAAAGAGGAAAGAAACTCCTAGTTAGCTCTATATTCCTTTATTACCTAAACAAAAAAATCCACCAAGCTTAAAGAAGTTCCGACAGACATTAAGCAGGGAAAAAGTAGAGATGTAACTCACATGCCATAGGAATTCCAAAGTGCTTGGTCACTAACATCTCAAAGAAAAGGGTGGAAAAAAAGAGCAAAGAAATTTGTAAAATACTTAAATGTGTAGCCAAGTTTTTCCTGTCTGTCTACTGTAATTCTCCCTAAAACCTAAGTATTTCAGTGCAGAGTAGCTAATGTTTTTCTGTGATATTTAGGTTTTTGTTTTGTTGATTTTATTGTTTTATTTTTGTTTCTATCTGAACTTGAAGGCTTTCTCATTATATAGAAGTCAGGTAAACTGTCAGATACCTAAAGTTGTTCCCTTTGGTTATGGTAATGTGAAAACTACCACTTAATAGAGCCTTCTCTATATTCAAAAACTTTGCTAGGTATATCTGTCATTTGTTTTCACAGAAACCTTGGGAGCTGCATAGCCATTTGCCAGTTTTAGATAAGAAAGTTGAAATGCAAAGATTGGATAATTTTCCCAGGTGACACAGACAATAAATAGCTGACCTGCAATTCAAATCCATGTCTTCCTGGCTACCCTTCTGTAGTTTCCAAGTCTTATATGTCAGTGATTCCTCAAAAGGTTCTTACCAATTGAATTTGTGTTCCATTGTTCTATATTTATACATTTAGTGTCCTAGCTTCCTTTCCTCAAAAGTGGAGACACACATACAAAACAGTGTGTCTAAGAGCTCTAATATATTCTTTATTTTTATTTTTATTTTATTTTTTATTTTTTGGCAGAACTGAAACTTGAACTCAGGCCCTTGCACTTGCCAGGCAAGCGCTTATTCTACTAAGCTATCTCCCCAGCCCCAGTATATTATTTTTAAATGTTCTTTTATTAGTTCATGTTTGAGGTACATGTTTACTTTCCTCCTGGGGAACTGGTACACATACACAACGTCAGAATTCTTTGCCCCCTTCCCCCACTCCATTTCCTGCTCCCCTTCCCATTTGCCAAAGATCCATCTCCCCATTTCCTATTATCTGTCTTTTGTTTTGCTCATTGTTTATATATTTGACACTCAAACATTTTCTGTCATCTTCACTACTCTTCACCCCAGATTTTGTTAATGTTTGATATGTAGCCGTTGTGTTCCCAAGCTAATTGGTGGAGATGCATACTTTTCAAGACAAAAACATCAACAAGGAGCTTAACTTTGCTCTCACCTCCAGGAGCTAAGGTAGGAACAAGCCTTTAAGTAAATACAGCACAGAAAGATCATTGTTTTCAAGGCCTGAGGTTAGGAGAAAGTAGATGCACTGAGGAAATTATTAGCTAAAACTTGATTAACAAGAAAGTATTTGTGAAGAGGTTGGGAGTGGGGCAGGCAGAGAAAATGAGAAGATAGGGTCAGGGTCAGGGTAGTTATGTGGAGCGAATGGATCAGTGTGTATAAAAGCAGAGGCCAAAGGAGGCAGGGCATGTTGGGGGATCCAGGCTCTGTGATGGAAGGTGATAGATGCTCATGAGGGTCGACAGAAGAGGGGCACATTGGGGGGAGGGGCCCAGGCTCCGCTACAGTTGCCAGTGAAGGATGACAAAAGAGCTGAGGTAGATAGCAGAGACCACATCACGGATTCCATGTTACACAGTTCCAATGTCTTCTCTAAAGAATTTCTCTAGTATAATTATCCTTATTCATCAATCTTACAACTTTTTGATGGCCCTGCTTAGCTTCTAGAGCACTGTCCTTGATCTCTGAGAATTCTTGACTTTTGAAGAAATACAAAACAGGAAAGCTGGAACTCCATGGAAAAAAATTCCAAGAACCCAAAATTATTGCCTTAAATCATAGTTAGCTACCTCAATTCCTAAGGCCTCCACCCCTTGTAAAGTAGTATTAGTGTTAGTACATTCAGTGTAAGAGGCTGAATGCAAATCAGTGCTGGCTTTCAAACTGGGTATGGTGATATACCTTTGTTATCCTAGCACTCAGGAGGCTGAGGCCGAGGATCAGTATGCTTGAATATGGAACCAACCTGGACTCCATGGTGAGACACTGTCTCAAAAACAAACAAAAATTTACTATCACTAATTCTAGTAATTATACTGTTTCCTCCTTTTCAGGCAGTAAGATAAGGAGTATTTATTTTCTTCACCTTTCTTAATCTGAAATTTTTGTAATAAATGCTTAGATAAAAATGTATGAATTACTTGGAAGAAATTTTCAAAAAACAATCATAGTTAACAGTTCAAACCTGGATTCATGTTTGTTTGTTTTTTTTTTTTTTTGTGGAACCGAGGATTGAACTCAGGCCCTTGTGCCTGCCAGGGAAGCACTTATTCCACTGAGCCATCTCCCTAGCCCTTGGATTCATGTTGAGTACTGAGCTTTGTAATAACATTGATGGAAGTTCTGACTGTGGAACTTGCAGCTGTGACCTTGTGCTGATTATTTAACTTTTCTGGGACAGGGTTTCTCATCTGTTAAGTAGAGATTAATTTGTTTTTTCAGGAACACTGTACATAGTAGAATTATTAGAGACAAGGAGGTAACACAGGGCCTGAGGTAAAAGTGTGGGCTCTTGCAGGTGGCACTTCCACTTGGGAGCTTGGTGATTCTGACATCCTTCCTAACCTCTCTGTTCCCTTGTCAAGAGAGAGGAATGACACAAATACGTCTCTCCTAGTGACTATTATTTGAATTAATGTTTATGCAGTACTTTGAGCAGTGCCTGGTTCATTGAGCTATTGTTGAAGAAATTGTTAATTAAGCTCCAGGCACCATGTACACACTTAATAAAAGGTAGCTTTTATTTGTTTTCAATGTATAATCAATTCCATGTGAAAAATAACCTTAAAGCTGGTAGTCCCTTCATCGTGGTTTTTTAATTAAACAGCCTTAAAGCTTTATTAATGTAAATCATAAAAGGAAAAAGGAAAGTTTATCACTTATATTGAAAATTACCTCTGCTTAAGTCAAATTAACTTTATCCTCTGAGAGAACCTTAAAAGTAATTAGCAACACGAAATCAGTCTGAGTAAGCTGACCCATGCCTGGCAGAGCACTTGTCTTCAGGCCCAGAGGAACCTTCCTTTCCAGTGTAGTGTGGAAGCCCATTGCCTCTGGTCTGTGCCATTGCTTCTAAAAAGTTTCCTACCTACTAGAAGTCCTTGAAACAAAGTTTCTGTGAATACTTCCAGTTTTGTGCCCTAGAACTGAGAACAGATGAGGTGAAACAGGTTTTACCTGGCAAAATATTTGTTGAAAGCCTTCCATTTGTAACCATCCTGCTACTCAACATTGTATAAAATGTAAAAAGAGCCTTGCAGGAACAAGCACAGTGAGGCTGTGGCAGGCTTCAAGGCTGGAACATGGAGGAGCTCAATGGACCTGGGGTTTGCTTTCCTCTCCTCAGTCACCCCTTTCCAGAGGTAATTTTCAATGTAAGTGATAAACTTTCCTCAGTACTCACTTATGGGGGTCATTGAGCACTACATCGGGGCTTATTAACAGAGCAGAATCTCAGGTCCAACCCTAGATCTGCTGAATCAGAATCTACATCTTAGCAACTCCCCAGGTTTGGTGTTTTGTTTTGTTTTGTTTTGTTTTGTTTTGTTTTGTTTTGTTTTGTTTTATTTTTGAACCAGATCTTGCTGTATAATTCAGACTGGCCTTCAGTTCACTATGTAGCCTAGGCTAGCCTCAGACTTGAAGAAGATCATGGATTTGCTTCCTGGCTCATTGAGCTCCCAGATTGTTCAGTAGACGGCTGCAGGCCTCTCAGCTGTGGTGACCATTCAGGGCAGCCCTGGCACATAGGAGAGGACAGATGCTTGGACATGCCCCACGGGTCGGCCTTTCCTTGCTGGGAGGTGGTGGAATCCACTGGCCTGAGCACTATGAGGGGTGCTGGAGGTGCAGTGGCTCGCGGCACCTTCCCAGCTGCTGGGGCCTGCCTCCTTCACACCCTCTTCATTCTTGTCTTGGTCACTGCAGGATGCTTGCCTCTTCCTCACAGCTGAAGAATTACATGCTTCTGGTAATCTGACAAAAGGAAGTGCTTACTCCACTGAGCCATCTCCCTGGCCCCCAAGGAGGATAAATTTAACCCCAAACCATTTGCTGCTCTGTAGGAGGATTATTTTAATTATAAATTAAATATTATGACACACTGCTAGAGAGTTAAAATTGCATTCGTCATGTTGATTACTAGAAATTGTTTATTTTTTCTTAGCTTTAAGACAGGTTTTCAGTGTTTTATTTCCTTTTTTCTTTTAAAAAATGACTCATCTACCTAACTCTTTAATTATAACAAAAATCCTAAAAGTGTTTAGTAATTATAATCATCGTGCAGCAGTAAACATGGACAAACTTAAATATCTGCTTATCCATGACTTGTGGATTACTCTGTTCCTTGTACTCTGAGTACAGGGATCTGCTGTCTAGGGGTCAGCAACATGAGCACCACGTCGGGGCTTACTAACAGAGCAGGATCTCAGGTCTGACCCTAGACTTGCTGAATCAGAATCTACATCTTAGCAACTCCCCCAAGATTTGGTGTTTTTTGTTTTTGTTCTTTTTTCCTTTTGAGACCAGATCTTGCTGTGTAATTCAGACTGGCCTTCAGTTCACTATGTAGCCTAGGCTAGCCTCAAACTTGCAATCCTCCTGCCTCAGCCTCCCAAGTGTTGTCATTACAGGTTTGTGCTACCACACGCATTTTGTAAAAAATGGATAGAGATTACTAAAATGAGCATTTAGCCTGTTAACAGCCTACATATTCCTCTTTACTCAGTGGTAAGGATGTTGTTAACATACCTTCTAATATTACAGAGTAGAGAAAGCCCTCATTTGCCCACTTCTAGTGACTTAGAGAGAAATTAGATTTTTCATTCCTGCTTAATGTAAAGGATTTTTCCTGGGTTTATGGTAGCTTTGCCTCCAATTCAAAGTTGGATTAAACTTATGGTTAGCTTTCTGCTGGTGGACACCATGGAGGAAGCATCGTCAGTCTCTCTTCCAATTGTCATCATGTCTAAGTCAGAGTCTCCCAAGGAGCCCAAGCAGCTACGGAAGCTCTTCATCAGAGGGCTGAGCTTTGAAACAACTGATGAGAGTCTCGGGAGCCATTTTGAGCAATGGGGAGCACTCAGACTGCATGGTAATGAGAGACCCGATCACCAAGCATTCCAGGGGCTTTGGGTTTGTCACGTATGCCACTGTGGAGGAGGTGGATGCAGCCATGAATGCAAGGCCACACAAAGTGGATGGAACAGTTGTGGAACCAAAGAGAGCTGCCTCAAGAGAAGATTCTCAAAGACCAGGTGCACACTTAATGGTGAAAAAGATCTTTGTTGGTGGCATTAAAGAAGATACTGAAGAACATCACCTATGAGATTATTTTGAGCAATATGGAAAAGTCAAAGTGATTGAAATTATGACTGACCAAGGCAGTGGAAAAAAGAGGGGCTTTGCTTTTGTAACCTTTGATGACCATGATTCTGTGGATAAGATTGTCATTCAAAAATACCACACTGTGAACAGCCACAACTGTGAAGTGAGGAAAGCCCTGTCTAAGCAAGAGATGGCTAGTGCTTCATCTAGCCAAAGAGGTCAAAGTGGTTCAGGAAATTTCGTGGTGGTCGTGGAGGTGGTTTTGGTGGCAATGACAGTTTTGGTCATGGAGGAAACTTCAGTGGTTGAGGTGGCTTTGATGGCAGCCATGGTGGGACTGGATATGGTGGCAGTGGAGATGGCTACAATGGATTTGGTAATGATGGTGGTTATGGAGGAGGCGGCCCTGGTTACTCTGGAGGAAGCAGAGGCTATAGAAGTGGTGGACAGGGTTATGGCAACCAGGGTAGTGGCTATGGCAGGAGTGGCAGCTATGACAGCTATAACAATGGAGGAGGTGGAGGCAGCTTTGTCGGTGGTAGTGGAAGCAATTATGGAGGTGGTGGAAGCTATAATGAATTTGGCAATTACAGCAGTCAGTCTTCAAATTCTGGACCCATGAAGGGAGGAAACTTTGGAGGAAGAAGCTCTGGGCCCTATGGTGGTAGAGGCCGATATTTTACCAAACCACGAAATCAAGGTGGCTGTGGTGGCTCCAGCAGCAGCATTGGCTATGGCAGTGGCAGGAGGAAACAAAGCTCAGCAGGAGAGGAGAGCCAGGGAAGTGACAGGGAAGCTACAGGTTATAACAGATTTGTGAACTCAGCCAAGCACAGTGGTGGCAGGGCTTCGCTGCTACACAGAAGACATGTTTTAGACAACACTCATGCGTATGGGCAAAAAAGTCGAGGACTATATTTGTGACTAACTGTATAACAGGTTATTTTAGTTTCTGTTCTGTGGAAAGTATAAAGCATTCCAACAAAGGGTTTTAATGTAGACCTTTTTTTGCACCCATGCTGTCGATTGCTAAATGTAATAGTCTGATCATGATGCTGAATAAATGTGTCTTTTTTTAAAAAATAAAAATAAAAAAATAAACTTAACGGTTAGTGGCATCCTTGAACATCTGTGACATAATGTATCCAACCTATTTGAATATTAGCTAAGTCAGTTGCAACAATGGATACCTTGGCAGTCAGCAAGCAGGTGAGGCATTCTTGCTTTCTAAATAGGAAGAGGTACTATAGCTTCTGGGAGAAGTGGCCCCTTCAGGGCTGTAGCAGGAAGAATACAAGGTGAGCTTGAAGGAAATCTGGTGTGAAAAGATAAGAAAATGCTGAAAATACAATGAAAAATTAAAAAAAAAAAAAAAAATAGAAGGAACCAAGTTAAAAAGACAGAAGAGTCAACATGACTTAGCTCCTGACAGCTGAAGCTGGAATGATTTGAGCATAAAAATAAATAACAATAGTATTAAATTATAGTTCAGAGATTAAAAAAATAGTCATGGGGATATATAACAATATAATAGGTAAATGATTAAATAAAATAGGGGGTGAAACAACTCTTCCTAAGAGAATTAAAATTAATAGATGGTATGCTAATTAGCAAGATTGAATCATTCCACAATGCAGATTTATATATTATATTATGTTGTATTATAAAAGTATACACAGAATAAAGAAAATAAAAACTCATAGTTAGAGCACAAAGATATAATCAACTTCTACCATCAGATGCTAAAACCAGTAGGTAAACAGAGGGGAAGGGTTATGTATACTTTCAGTGTATCTTCTCAAATATACTTGGTAGTTTCTAAGGGAAAGACAGTCATTTCACAGTGGGGAAACAGACACCACCCTAATCACATGGTCAGGGTCCAGCCTCAGCTGTATGAGACCAAGCATCACACGTTCCCTTTTATAGTGCACTGAGATAAGTGGATTGCCGCTGTGTTGCTCTTGCCAGAGTTCTTAAGCCTTAATCTAATCATCACAAGTAGTCAGACTCAATTTCATGTACTATAAAATACATGATTATTTTCAGAATCATGAAAAACAAGGGAAAAGCTGAGAAATTATAACAAATTAGAGACCAAATAGGCAAGAAGCTAAATGCATTGTAGAATCCTGAAAAGGGATGAGAACCTGATTAAACTGTAGTGAAGTTTGTGGCTTATTAATAGTATTAAATCTGTGTTACTTTCTCGGTTTAATCATTATACTATAATTCTGGGGAATGTTAACAGTAACTGAAGCTTGGCGAGAGAAGAAATCCTCCTCACCTAAACTTCTGTAAAAATTATTTCAAAATAAAAAGTGTAAAAGTATAAAATGGACCTAACATTGCATGGCATAGGTCTTACAGCAGAGAAATCACAAGCAGAGTGTACATAGTAACTGTATGCTTAGGTAGTAACTTGCAGATGAGAGAATTAAACCCAAAAGTTGCTTTGTTTCCAGCATGGCCAGGCAGGTTCTATGTATGGTACAGAGGAATGTCCAAGTGATTGTTTCCATAATGTTGTCCAAAAGTCAGATGACGCTAGATGAGATCTGTTTTTATCCTATATTGTAAGATTCTCTTCTGTGTTTCTGCAGTGATTAATACATGTATGACATTAAAATATAGCATTTAATGAAGGAATGAAGGAATTTGATCAGTATGATAAAATGCAGATACAGTTAGCTTGCTATATCTATGCGTTCTGCATGCTGGGATTCAACCAAGCATGGATGGAAGATACCTGGAAAACAGAACCCTTACATTTGCTTATATATTTAGTTCTAGTATATAGTTGTGTGTGTACTGAAATTGTACAGACCTTTTCTTTTACACTGTGTTAGTACACTATAGCTTTTCCATTGTGTTAGGTACTGTATGTAACCTAGAGATGCTTTAAAGTATACAGGAGGAGGTGTGTGTTTTATGCAAGTGCCACACGCCATTATGTAAGGGAAATAAGCATCTGTGGCTCTTGACCCAGTCTCTTATGGAAACTAAGGGGCACCCAGGTATTCCATTCCCTTTTGATACATGGTGACAGGAAACAAATCCTGAATTTTTACCTTTTGTCCTCCTTCCTCTCCCCTTATTTAATCATATACATTTGGCAGAAAACTACAGACCAAATAAAGAAAAGTACCCATTCATAGGAATGAAGGCTTTTATTTTAAAGTGTCTTTCTGTTGCCACTTTTTAAACCTGCCAGTTATTAACTTGCTCAAAAAATAGCTGCTTATCACTGTGCTAGGGAAACACTTCAAGGTGGTGGCTCAGAGGGAGGACTTTATAGTGCAAGTACTTTCTGTCCCAGTGCTGCAGTGTAGTGACTACAGCGTATTCTCTGGCAAGACATCTAACACTGCCTTCACCTCCCTCTAAAATAAGATATCCTCTCAAAATTCTTAAAACAACCTTGTGGGGCATGATGACGCACACCTGTAATCCCAGCTACATGAGAGGCTAAGGCAAGAGGATCACAAGTTCAAAACAACTTAATGAATCCATGTAGTGCCACAGCAGAGCACATCTGGGTTTCTTCTCCAGTACTGAAAGAGAACAAGAGGAGAAGGAGATACAGTGTGCTTTGTGGTTTGTACCTATTAAAGCACTTTCAGAGGAGAGAAGAACTCGAAATGGGCCTGGAGAGGTGGGGACGGAGCACGTGCAGGCCCTGGACTCAGTGGGGAAGACAGAGTGCTACCCTGTTACATAAGGGATATAAGCATCTGTGGATTTGGGAACCAGTCTCCCAAAGAGAGGGAGAGAGGATGAAGATGACTCATGCAGCAGTCCTTGATTCCACAGCTCCTCTTGCCAGATAAGAAAGGCAGATAAATGCAGTGACACTGACAATAACTAATTATCAACAGTTGTTCCCACTTACTGAGCATTTACCATGTTTCAATAGCATTATATATTTTTCTGCTTATTTCAATACTTAGAACTTTATAAACTACATTCCCTTTACAAATGAGGAAACCAAAACTGGGGGAAGTTAAGTAATTTGCCCAAGATTACATGTCTGAGTATCAAGACATGTAATGTTTGATCCCAGCTATCCTGACTTCAAAGTCTTCCTTACCCCTTTCATCAGATGAGGGGACAGAGAGGTGGACACTGACAATAACTAATAAGTTTTTGAAGCTCTCTGACAAGGAGATAGGCAATTCCCACTTACTTCCATAGCTTGGTGAGCCTAGGTGATTTCTGCGCTTCCTTAATATCCCCACAGACTCAGGTTTTATTTTCCTCAGTTATGTAAAGAAACAAGAAGTACAAGGCTGCTTAGCATCACTTTTCTCTTGAGTGAAGGAAGCATTCTTTGTTCTACTTGCGCAGCCAAGACTGAACCTGGACTCCACAGCCACAGCCAGGTTTTCCTGGCTCCTGCTCCCTTGCTATGACATGCACCAGTAGAGAGCATGCCACCACCATGGCCAGGCTGCCGTGGAGGCAGTTCTATGCTCTGGCCACTCCTCAGAGTTCGTTTTGCAGGGGTGTGGAGGTTAAGAATGAAGTAGTTCTATAAGGGTTCTTCAAGACATTGAAATTTTACAGTGACATTTGGTAGGTATCTTCCATATACTAACATACATATTAATTTACATATACTAAGTCCCATCCTGTATGAGTTACAGTCTAGCCATAGTTGTACCTATTCCTGGATAAGCAGATACCCCAGAGCTTCTTGTGATTTTCATAGTGAGTAAAACTAACCTTTCCCTCTTTAAACCAGATCAAGACATATAGTGGTTGACTCACACGGGGATGTGATTTCTTAGAAAATGGAAACCTATACCTGTGTGTGCACAGGTGGTTTATAAGGTAAGAGGAGTGGCTGTTCACAGAGGGTAAAGAGAGAAGCTAAGGTCTTTGTGACACTCTGGAAGGTGACATGTAATATAGAACAGGTTATGCAGTGAGACACACACACACATCTCTGTGAGAGGCAGCCTTCACAGTGTTGCCCCCAGATTGGGACTGGCTAAAGCCCTTCCCCAAAACCCCCCTCTTTATCTCAGAAGCCATAAGCTCCTCTGCGCTTTCCCTAGCCTGCATGTGTATCTTCTTGGGATCTTATCTCTGAAAGACAGTTGTTGATGATAATGCTTTCACAGCAGAGCATTGACATTTCACATCTGTGCTCCAGATATTTTACATGTAATCCTGGCTGCACCCTATCTGGGTGGGTGGATTATGCCAACAGGTGAAGATACACACACTAAGGAAGTTAAGTAACTTTCCTAGGAGACTTGAAGTTGGAAAGTGGCAGATCCAAAAGTCAGCTCTAGTTCTCCATCATTTCATGGAAGCTTCTCGCTACCACTTTTTATGTCAACAAACAGAAGGAATATTTGACTCTGGTACTGATGTGTGCATGGTCTCCATATGTGAACGCAGCATGAGTTTACATTAACACATTGGAGCCCCCCAGTGACCTGCTGAGAAGGTCGTGTGCTGTTGCCACCTCACAGATGGAAACTGAGGTTCTCCAAGAGTGAACCAGAGTCCCAACGCCAGTCAGAAGCTGGTCCCTTGTAGGTCACTTCTTAGAGCTACTCCCAACATGGAGCATTGTTCCAGCTGGGTGGAAAGCCAGTCCTGCCAGACATTCCTAAGATGATGTGTAACAAATAAGGTAGTAGGAGAATAACTTATAAACTAATGGAAATCTGTTTCTTCGATAAGAATCAGAGACTGCATAAAGGTTTAGCAAAAGAAGTAAACTTGGGTTTATACCAACGCCCACAATAATTTTGTTCCTATGGAAGGCATTTTAAGTGCACTGTTTTCTGAGGAGTTAGTTCTGTGTAAACTATGCTGCAGTACAACTAAGGCTATAAAGAGGAGGGTCTGAACTGTGTTACAGTATAACACCACTGTGTTCCACAAGTGTGTGAAGGAGCAGCAGCAGTGATAGGTGCCTATGTATAACGATGAGCTATTTGGAAGAGCCTCTGCCTAAAGCAGATGGGACAGCACTTAGAGAACATTATATGGTGGACTCTGTCCATTTCCCTCACAGACTGTATCAGCCAGGCCCGGTGATGCAAACTTGGGAGGCTGTGGGAGGAGGTTGGAACCCAGCCTGAGCAACTTAGCAATTTACATGATTGTGTTTTAAAATAAAATTAAAGGGCTCAATGCAAAGACCCTGGTTCAACCCCTATACTGTAAAAATAAAAAAATAATGATTTTTAATTTGATATACTCTGCTACTTTAAGGTAATGGCTCTCGAGAGCACCTAGTCTCTAATCTATGTTTTACTCATTTGTTTCTTCATCAACCATCAAATAATTGAATTCTGTGATTACCAAATTCACAGTGGTTATCCATACCAGTAGATATTCTGTTAGCCTTAAAAGTACATAGTTTTAAATCTTTTTCCAATCTCTTATCCACTCTTTGAAAGGAAACCTGAATACATGTGTGTATCCATTCAGCAGTATTTCTTGAATATTTGTTGATGGTCATTATGCTGACTGCTAGAGAAACATCACAAGACAAGCATCATCCCAGTCCTCACTGTTAATATGGCACAGTATAAAATTTATTACAGAGAAATGCAGTGTAGTTTGAGAGCATAGATGAAAGTAACATTTATTTCCATCCCAATAGATTTCGGTTTTGGAAATTTCTTTAAAAATGGTGAACTGCTGGCAACATGGTGTGGCAGCCCCCCTTATGCAGCCCCAGAAGTCTTTGAAGGGCAGCAGTATGAAGGACCACAGCTGGATATTTGGGTATTGCATTGCTTTGCCGTGTTAAATGCATCTATAATGGTAATAATTGGCCCTTGGACCCATCCTCAGAGCTCCTGGTACTCAACACATAAACAGCACTCCATGTTTTCCCCATCCATTGGACTATACCAGTCAGCACTTACTGAAATGGAGCCCTATGAAAGAATTTCTAGGGACAGGTGTTTTGCCCTAATATCAGCAACCATTTAAAGTTAAGCAGTAAGAAAAATGATCGGATTCAGATCATTTGGTACTTATATTTATTGTAGTAATCAAGGTTTGAGCTTTTACTTTGCTAAACTTAGAAAGTAATAAATCTGGACTGGGATTTTCAGTCCATATAATTTTAATTACCTTGGGGATGTTTAGGAAAATGAAAGATATTTGAAGCTCTCCCTGGAAAGTGACTGCACTGTTTTCTTCCTAGAGCATGGGAGTTGTTCTTTATGTTCTTGTCTGCGGAGCACTACCTTTTGATGGACCAACTCTTCCAATTTTGAGGCAGAGGGTTTTGGAAGGGAGATTTCGGATTCCATATTTCATGTCAGAAGGTAACAAGCCATTCATCTTACTAACTGTGTTTCATCTCCAAAAAAATGTCTGGGCAAAAGCTTTCCTTTTCCTGAAAGGGTAGGTACTAGGTAGAATGACTGAGTCACTTTCAAAGCCTTAAAAATAAGCAGCTCCTTCCATGCAGATAAGGAAAATTCCAGCCTTCCTACCTGTAACTAAGAACACAAGTTTCCCAGATTAAGAGCAGCAAGTCTTCCTATTTATGTCTATGTCTATAAATCTCCCAGGCTTAATTTAGACTTACAGAAGCACTTCATAGATACAGGCTCACAACCATTTTATTCTTAAAAATATGAAACAGATTTTTAAAAATTTTAAATTTTATAAATTAAAAATGAACTGGCAAAACTCTAGTGAATTACATTGAAAGGCCATAATCCCTGACTATCTTGTATTGAGTTGTTATCTAGTTAGATTTACTCTTTTATTACCTTTTCAGTTTTAATCGTTAACTCTCTTGTTCCTACTCAAAATAGAAGTACAGTTGTCCTCTTGGTAGCTAAAAGCATGGACTCTAGAGCCTGGCTGGCTGGCTTCAACCCTAAATTCAGCAGACCATAGCTCCTCTGTCTTCAATTCCTCATTTATAAAATAAAAATAACAATATAAATAAAGTAAAACAAATAACAATAGATTCTGCCCTTGGAGTATTTTAGTGATAATTAAATCACTCTGCATGAAGCACTGGGCACAGTGCCAGATGACAGACAGTGTGAGGCTAGCTAATGTGAATGTGATGCAGGGATGCTGCCGTGCAGAGGGCCACCTGGGGCTCCGAGGCGTGGCAGTGCAGCATTCTTAGCACACAGAAGTGAATCATGGTTTGTGGATGGTGTTCTCAGTGCTGGCGCCTGCTGGAGAGCACTTTGCCTCACCTACAGAGCTGTAGTGTGTCAGCCTCAGATGCTGCTGAGGACCAGTGTGTTATGTGCTCATTCTGAATGCAGCTTAATTTTTTTCATTAATGGAAATCTAAGTCTGTGGCTAGATAATTTCAGTTGAAAATTTCAGTAGAAAAGCTCAATTAACCAGATCATCCTTTTGTGTTTTTTAAGAATTCTTGTGAAGTTGACACATGTATGTATCTTTTTTATTTATTTATTCATTTGGCTTTCAACTTTTCAGTGAGGAATACAAAGATTAACATTACTGGGCCAGCCTGATACTTCAGTGGACTAAAGCACCTGCTTAGGTGAAGCACAGTGGCAGGGTTTGATCCCTGGCATGCTGTGCTGGCCCCACACACTGAGACCACGATTGAGACTAGGCATGGTGGTGCGTGCCTATAATCCCAGCATCTGGCAGGCTGAAAACAGGGGAATCATTATGAGTCCGATCTGCATAGTGAGACCCTATAGACCCTGTCCTAAGTACAAAAAAAAAGATTAACATCATTGTACAAAACCACGTGAGTCAAGCAGATAAACCTAAAGTACAAAAATGATTGTGTGACTATTGTAACATTGTGCTTTCTGTAGATTGTGAGCACCTCATTCGGAGAATGTTGGTCCTAGACCCATCTAAACGGCTAACTATAGCTCAAATAAAGGAGCATAAGTGGATGCTCATAGAAGTTCCTGTACAGAGACCTATTCTCTATACACAAGAGCAAGAAAATGAGCCTTCCATCGGGGAATTTAATGAGCAGGTTCTGCGACTCATGCACAGCCTTGGAATAGATCAGCAGAAAACCATTGAGGTAAAGTGATCTTAGATGTGACCAATGAGGATTTAAGATTCATCTGTCCATAGTGACGTGAAGCGCCATGCTCACTTCCATTGTCCTGCACATCCGGCTCTGGCACCGAGGTATACTGTACAGTGATCCCTGACAGCTGCATCAGATCCTACTTATGTTTGCTTTTAGATTGGAATTTTTTACTTTTTCCATCTGTCAGGAGTTCAAGGAGAGAGTTTATAGAGCACTCAAAAAAGGGAAGATGGAAATTCAGCAGCTGCAAGGTAGCATGTGAAGTTTCATATCAGAATTAAACTTACTTGTAGGGAATGTAAATGTGCAGGTATGGAGCAAGGCTAAAGTCTGAGCAGGAAACACAAGAAGGCATCAAGTTTAGATCATAAGCGGGAGAAACAGAAGGGCAGAATCCTGATCTGAAGGTAACGAACCTGGAAAGTTCCTCTTGGCTTTTGCCCATCCTGTGTTAGCACATTTACAGCGTATGTACTTGTTAAGGAAGAAGCAGAAAAAGAACAAATATCAGCTACCCCTCTTGGGTGTGAGAGGTGAAGTTTCCAGCCTTGTACCCTGCTATAACTACACTGGCTTTCCTGCTTTACTCACACCTGGGAGTGGTGCCACTGGCCTGTGGTCTCACAGAGAGCACTTGGCAGTCATAGTACCCAGCACAGAGGCCATGCAAGCTGCAACTCGAATTATAAGCCATAGGAGCAGTTGTTTCTCTGCTGTGTGAGTGACCTGAGAAAGCTGGAAGGCTAGAGATGTGAAAATTTAGAAAACAACTTTTTTTCTTCAAGGTTTCAAAAGGGTAGGACTATAAAAACAAGAGGAAAAAATTACCTAAGAACAGAGACACAGTGTCTCTCAATCTAGCATTCAAATATTGCTCTCTAGCCCAAAATAATCACCACGAAGTTCCCCAAACACTTCAGTAATTCACCTCAGAATTTTCAATGATCTGGAGCTTGAATTAAAGAATTAGGACGTTTGCACATGGGACTAACTGACCTTACACCATAGTTACCACATAGTTACTACAGTGTGTGAGGACTTGATGGCAGCTTTAGGAATATCTACTTAAGAAAATGAGGTCCAGCCAAGTAGCTCAGCCAAGTAAAGTGCCTGCAAGCAGGTGCAGGGGCCAGGAGTTCGACCCCTGGGCCTGCCATGCTGACCCCCACCCCTGGGGCATACTGAGACAGTGATTGAGACTGGGCATGGTGGCATGCAACTGTAATCCCAGCTCTTGGGAGGCTGTAAATAGAAGGATCACTACAAGTCCGATCTATTAGTGAGACCCTGAATACCCTGTAGACCCTTCCTTAAAATAAAAAATAAAGAAAATAATGGCATTTTCCTTCAGTGTAGAAAAGTATAAGTGGATTCTGTCAAGTAAAGGGGCCAAGGAAATGTACTTGGCCTCTTTACTTGACAGGTATTGCCCTTTATGTAACTGATACACAGATTTGCACTTTTCCTTCTGCACTAAATACTAGAGCACCTTTCATTTTGAGGCATCATTTTGCTGCTTTATTTTGAGAACACATGGCTTCTCTCTCTACTGTCTGAGAAAGGTGTGATCATGGGACTGATTCTCATAGTTCCATGCCTTCAGTGCTGCTCTTCTCTTTCAGTCTTTACAGAACAAGAGCTACAACCACTTCGCTGCCATCTACTTCTTGTTGGTGGAGCGCCTGAAATCACATAGGAGCAGTTTTCCCGTGGAGCAGAGACTTGATGGCCGCCAGCGTAGGCCTAGCACCATTGCGGAGCAAACAGTTGCCAAGGTAACACCCCATTAGCCAGTAGTCTTATCTGTGCTTGTGCCTAGTCATGTTTGACACATTTTTCATCGTGAAGTACAGAGTTAGGATTTCATCTGCATTCTTTTCTGAAAATGTTTAACCTTCATCATTCACTAAATTCCCAAACGTTTTAGCACCTTCACAGTTTTAAAGATTAACTTTATTTCACATAGGGTTTTTTTCTTTTAAGAAATACTTAATTTTTTAATCATTTGCTCATGTTGAGAATTAATGTAACTAGTCTGTATATTCAGTTCTCTTTGAAAGTCTTGCTGCTGATTTACTGTGTGCATGCTTTCGTTATGAGGCACTGGAGGAGTTAGCACAGAACACAGTTGTTGCCTGAGAGAGATCATAATTTAGAAGCAAAGCAAGACAAGCCCATAAGTCACCATCATTCATAGCAGAGAAAGGCGAAGGCTGTGGGTGAGCTAAGGACAGAGCAGGCACGTGTGAAGGAGCAGCCTCCTAGAGGAGGCACTGGTGAGGCAGTTTCACAGCTGTGTGGAAGGCAGCAGAGAGCAGAGCTAGAGGCATTCTGGATGCAGACACAGCAGCCTGAGATGGTAGGAGCACTCCCCTGCTCGACTAAGGCACACTCCACTCCATCTGTGTGAGGTGAGGCAAATCAAAAGGTGCAGTTGAAGCTGTATTGTGAAGAGCCCTGATAGCCAAGGCAGAGAGTGTACTTAATACTTTCGGAAGCAGTAAGAGCCTGCTGATGGTTGAAAATGAAGCAGAAAAATGATAGAATCTTAGCCATTCTTTAAACTCATTCATCTGACAACACTGAAAATGTGGTTTGAGTGGGAGAAAAGAAGAAATTTGGAATTTATTGATTAGAGGCATCTGCTCTGATGGTGTTTGTAAATAGAGTGTCATGTATGCTTCTTGAACAACAAAACCCACCACAAAAACAATATGCAGTGTATTGATTATTGAATCTGTCCTGCTGATTTGATTTGAAACTGTCTCATTGCTATTTGTTCTTCAATAAAATAAAAAATAAATAGAAGCTCAAGACAAACTAAAAAAAAAAGAAAAGAAAAGAAATTTGGACAGCAATTGGGAGATTGTAGAGCAGAGAAGAGAAATGCCAATTATTTAAGCTAATACTGTGCTGGCAGAAATATAAAAAAGGGCAAGGACAAGGGCCGTTTCAGAGGTGGCCCTGTGTGAACTTTTCAGTGCTCCAGAGAGGCAGTTCCATGTGGTGGTTAGAAGTGCAGGCTCTGGAGCAAGTGCCAGGACTTACCATTTCTTTCAGTGCTTTTAGGGAAGTGTTTTAAGAGCTAGGAATAGTGGCACATGCCTGTACCAAGACGCTGTCTCGAGATAAAAAAACAAAGAAAGGACTAGCTTAGTGGTAGAGAACTTGTCCAGCTTGTGCAAGGCTATGGGGTGGATTCTCAGTCCTGTCAGAAATATACATATATTTTCCTTAAGTTTTTTTTTCCTGTATTTAAGTTTCACAAGGATAAAGGGGAGATAATGTTGAATGTCATGACAACAAAATTAGCTAATATTTGGGATACATGTATAACAGTCTCTGGCATATAGTAAGGGTTATGTAAGTGACTTACGTAAAGCAATGAATCAGTGCTGAGGAACAGGGAGTGACAGTGAGTTAGAGATGCCTGTGTCCTCAAGCGTGGGCCTGAGGGAGCGGGGACAGCATTAACTCACTTAAAAGGCAGTGGACTTGGATCCCAGGAGACAGGTGGGGCAAGAGAAGTCTGGGAAGTCATCTGTGTCCCAGTTGTGAAGAGTGGTGTGTCTGTGTGCTATATCAGGTTTCCCATCCACTTCTGCAAGCATCTCTGTTCAGAGTAAAATCAAGAACAGTAGAATTTAATTTTGTATTTCTTTGCAATTTTACAAAACCTATGGGAGAAAAAAAAACTCTATGGGCAAGTTTGCATTGGCTTCTATAGAGTATATAAAATTACATATTTTGTTTATATAAGTCACATAAAAATGTATTAGTGCAAACATGAATAAAACAACATATTAGTACATGTCCAAGTATTTGGGTTAGAGTATCTCTGACCACTCAGACACCTTCAGAATTGATTGTATTGCTTCAAGCATAGAGTGGAAGAGGAAGTGAGACATTGTAAGCTAGGATGGCAGTAGCAGAGCAGAGGAGCTCCCCCACTGGCAGATGCAGGACAGAGGGCAGGGAGGCAGGAGCGCCCCAGCTCTGTAACATGCATCCCTGCCAGGGTTTGTTGCCCTGGTACATCATGAGGGAGTGGCAAGAGGTACAGGGACCATTGTTCCTGATGCCCTTCCCGACCCATCTGTAGTGTGTGTATTTTTGTTATTGTACGTGGTGTCTTTTCCTACCTAGACTTTGAGCAGATTTCCTCAAGCTCCACCAAGAGTCCCTTTGATATCTAAACTTCATATTTAATTTGGATTGAGGTTCAGGAATATAGCATGGTTTCCTAACATTGTTAACTTCGGCTTTTATTAAAAATGCACCATGAGTTCTTTTCACTTTGTGCATCAGCCCAAATCATAGTGGAAATCTACTTACTGTAACTTCACTCATCAGAACTTATCCACCAGCTTGTCTCTCATGCCTTTTGGGGACTAGGCAGTAGGCACTGTGGCAAAAAAAAAAAAAAAAAAAAAAAAAAAAAACGCCCTTCCTCTGAGGGTACATTCTGTGATTCAGTATGGAACTTGTGAAAAATAGATTTCCATGGTTTGTGGAGAGAGGGAGAGGGTGGAGAGAGGGAGGGAAGGAGAAAAAAGAGGGAGGGAGGGAAGAAAGGAGAGAGGGAAGGAGGGAGAGAAAGAGAGAGACCAAAAAATGTATATAACTTCAGAAAAACTTGTATAAATATTTCAATACTAAATGTATTAAGACATCATGAGATTAACACAGTTATCTTTGGCCTCTGCAGTTACAAGAGGTGCCCAAAGTGGTGTCCATGGCTCCCAGACATTTATTAGTATGGCAAACTGCTACTTGGGTAACCTTGGCTATTGAGGTTCCTGCACACACAGTCCCCGGTACCGCATTCATAGTGGTCCCAGAATTCCGGGCACGCCATGCCAGCTCCCAAAACAGGGCAGGGTGTTGCACACCTGTAATCCTAGCACTGGGGAGGCAAAGACAGGAGGATCACTGTGAATCTAAGCTGTGTTAACAAAAAAAAATTTTTTTTTAAATCAAAGTCAGATCTTAGGAGAGAAACTAGAATGTTATATCATTTTCCCTTTTGTTTGTATTTAAAATTCACCACTCTATCCCTTGAAGTGACTGTAGCAGGGGAAATGTCTGCCATTTCTCCACTTTAACAGTCTGTTCTGATGGTTAGTCCTTCAGATGTTTTTCAATGTCTGTCATATTCAAAACAATCTAACAAATTATTCCTCTAGCTTTGAAGGGTTGAGGTTAAAAGGATCATCCAGGGGCATTATGAAAAAAAAATCAGTCCTTACCATTTCAGGAGATTTTTCTTATAAATGTTTTCTTTTTGTTGTTGTTGTTGTTTGTTTGTTTAAGGGACAGTTTATAATGTTTGTTTAGAATTATATTTCTTTTCTTTTTGGCTGGCTCAGGCTGCCTTAAGGGCAGGTCTGGTACGGCATGTGGTGCTGGGGATTGAACCACAGTCCCCTACACCTGACTGAGTTTGCCCACACAGGCGCTTTAGGCAGCTCAGCTGTCCCACCAGCCCCTATAATGTTTATTTAGAGGAGGCAACCAAGGACAGAAGACAGTGACCTTAAACCCATCTGGAGCTTTCTGTGTAGGTGAGCTTCAGGTACATAACCTAAGTATCAATAAGCATTTCTCCTTCCACTACACCAGCAGGCTGTGCTAAAACTGTGGCTCTCCTCAAAGGAAAAGCATCCCTGTCACCTTCGAGTGAGGTACTGTTGTTGCTCATTTTTTCTTTGTACAAACCATTGCCAAGAAATAGGTACCATGTCACCTCTCAGAGAGTGAGTAAGAGTGAGCTTCATCATGTCTGGCACTGTAGCCAGTGCAGGTGCATAGGTAGACAGACCTGTCTGTGTCTGTCCCACTCAGAGGCGAGCTTCTATAGGCAGGGACTTTTTTAGTCCCGTTTGCATCTTTCCAGGTCATGTGTTTAAAGAAAAGGATTTGTTTGTTGAAACAAAGTCCATTCTTACAGTGACTAGCTTTCTTGTCACTTATGTGAAAATTACACTTCTCATCATGGGACAGGAACAAAATTGTCTACAACTTTTTTTAAAATATCTTGATGGCTGAGACTGCATCTAATCAATACTTATCTTTATATGTATCTCATCAGGTCTTTTCTGCAGTTTCCAATAAATATCTTTTAATTGCTCCAGAAAAAAAAATTGACTCTTTTACTCTGAAAACTGTCATAGAGAAATTCTTAATGCTGTCACGCTGTCTATTCTTCCTGTATTTGCAGGCACAAACTGTGGGACTCCCAGCAACCATGCATTCGCCAAACATGAGACTTATGCGATCTACCCTCCTCTCGCAGGCATCCACTGTGGAGGCCTTTTCATTTCCAGCATCCAGCTGTCAGGCAGAAGCCACGTTCATGGAAGAAGAGTGCGTTGACACTCCGAAGGTACTGCTGAATGTGTTTGAGAGACAATGCTTGTGCTTTGGCTCTGTTGAACTCTACTGTTTCCTTGAACCAATCAGAGATAGTGATTTTGTGGGGAAGAATCTAAGGAAAGTGCCCCAAACTAAACTCTCACCCGTGCTGTAGCATTGTAACAGTTATGTGAGTAGCTTGTCAGACAGTGTGTGCATTCCTCTCGGCGTTCTTCTTTGTCCCTCCTTAACCAGACTCTTCTCTTTTCAAGTTTCAGGGTGCAGGGAGATAACTCAGTAGCATAAGCACTTGCCTAGCAAGTGCAAGGTCCTGAGTTCAATCCCCGGTACTGCAAAAAAAATAAGAGTACAGCACTCTTCAAATTTCTAGTCCCTCACAAGGGCTTGAGTTTAAAAAAGATTATGTATAAATTATAACTTTGAAAATTGTTACCTACTCCACTAAATTGGGCTATCTATTATTATTGATCTCTGATGAGAATACTATAGATGCAAAATGGTAGGCTGTCTTTTGGGCCAACTAAGTATCTTCTGTGTGTCCTATTTAGACATGCTCAGAGGAGTTATTTTCCTTGTATTCTACAAAGTTGGCTTTTAGGCTATGGAAAATGATGACCTCTCTCATTCAGTGAATGCGATTGCATCCAAGAATGTGTTGTATATGCTTAGCATCAAGAGTTACTCAGAAGTCTTATCTGGGAGTAGCAGAGAGTTATAGAAGAATGGGGGTCTTTGGGTTTCCAGCTGAAGCTGCAAACTTGGGCTGGGTGATCAGCCTTTGTGAATATCCGTTTTCTCATGTGAAATGAGAATATGAACTGGGTGAGACCATTGTGAAGGTTGATTGTAATATACATGAGGTTAGAGACAGATCTAAATATTCAGTTAAGTATCGGTTTACTGCCTCAGTCCTCTTTAGGTACTAAAAGATGAGTCAGACATGAACACTGCCTTAGTCTGCTAGACTGTGATCTAGCCAAAGGAGTATCAGACATAATTAATGGCAGCATGCTAGGTATAGAAGAACTTAACAGATAAAGTGTGATTGGGCCCATCAGGAGCCATAAATTCAGGTGGAGCTAGATGCACATGTAGGGGCCCTATTTGATGGGGAAGGTTCTGGGGTTAACTGTCAGAGTAGAGAATGAAGACATGGGTAGAACCAAGATCATTGAGAACAAGTGAAAACCCCACACCAAATCACTTAAGGGAATTCTCAGTCCATCTAAAGCAGAGTGGCAGTTCAGTTGGTGGGAAGGGGCACATAAAGGGAAGCTGCACCCACAGCGCTGGTGGGTTCGCTCTAAGTGGCAGGTCGGGCAGGTGCTGTCAGCATGTGTGCGTGTTTAAGAGTCAGCTGAAACAATTAGAGGCAGGTGTTAGGGTAGCAAGTGACACTGAAGACATTTGAACAAGGGTGCACTGTGTGTGTGCTGTGCCCTAGAAAATCGGCCTGTGTGGTTTCCTAGCAGCACAGGATGCGGGGAGACCAGAGCAGGGGCAGCAGGAGGCAGGTGTGGGTGTCCAGGGAGGAGGGTTTGGGCCAGAAGAGTGGTCATGAAACAGGACAGGAGACCCTCCACAGCAAGTGCTCAGCCGAGCTGCTGAGCACAGGTAGTAGATGTCCAGTCCCCAGGACAAACTCCTCCCTGGGGATAGTCTGTTTTCTCTGCTGGTGGCTACTTAGATGCTAAATTACCTTACAAATTACTGTTGCATTCCTACTCAGAAATTTAGATATAAATAAAGGCAACATAATTCATTTATTTTGAAGATTTGATTCTCTCAAAAAAATTAAAATGCAGTCTGCCAAAGTCTTCTATGTGAGGGCACCAGGCCCAAACAGATTGGGCACTGTCTGCTGTATTATATAGGGCAAACTATTTTTAAAGCTTGTGATTGTTACAGTAACTAGGAAACAGACAGGAAATGAATGATTTTGTGCAAGATACAGACAGCAGCTAGATGGTATATTTGCATTTGCAGAAGAGCAGTACCACTCTGGAACTGGCCACCCACGCTGGCAGTGCCACCATGATGCCCCGCCAGGCTACAGTCCCCCACAGGTCCCACTGTGGGTCATTTCATTCATGTCAGCAGAGATGCCTGCCCACTCCCTCCCCTCTCTGTGAGCTCCTACAGAAAGGCACACACAAACCCACCGAGACACAGCTGCTTTTGTTCTGATCGCTCATGTATGTTTACTGCAGCACTCACTTGTCCTTGCTGCATGTGTTTCTGACTCATTTGTGCATTTAGTCTTGGTTAAGTATTGTGTACTTGAAAAAGACTTTACCTCTCCTTCCACCCCAAAAAATTTTCACTCTTAAAATTGTCAGTAACATTCTATAAAGAATCCAGATGGTACTTGGGTTTGAGACTTTTGTATTTTACAAATGTCACCTTTCTGAGAAAGTCATCCATTTCTGGATAAGAATGAGGTCTGGATTATACCTGAAACCCACCAGTAAAACAGAGGCCATGTGGGAGGACAGGGACTTATACCCTGGGAGGTGAGTCTTCCTTCCTTCAAGCCTTCTTTCTAAATAATGGATTTTACACACATACACACACACACACACATCAGTTTAAAATTATAGACTATGATAAAGAGAATTTTCTGGCCAGGAAGATAGCTCAGCAATCTAAGCCCTTGCCTGGCAAGCACAAGGACTCAGGTTCATTCCCCGGTACCACATGCCATGCCAGCTCCACACCATGCGGGCCACTGAAACAGGGTGTGGTGGTACCTGCCTGTAATCCTAGCGCTGGGGAGGCAGAGACAGTAGGATCACTATGAGTCCAAGCAAGACCCTGTACCAAATAAATACTTTTTTTTAAAAAATGAATTTTCCAAGGTAACATTTTCATAGCCTTCTTACACCCTTAAGAGCTTTTCATTATAAAAGTAGTATATATGAGAGAAGCTCTGAAAGGAAACATGATAATGTAAGCATTAGTCTCTAAGATGTTAAGGGAGAAATTTCATTGTTGTTTTCTTTTGTTCTTTCTAGTGGTGCTAGAGATTGAGCACATGGCCTTCTGTATACCCCCTACCTCTGAGCTGTGCCCCCAGGCCTTCTGTTTTACTTTTACATTTAAATTTTTTAATATAAATTATAATTTTAATTGAAAAATAAAGCATGTAATAGTCATGAATGAAAAAATCCAGAGAAGAATAAAGAAAAACTTTTCCATAATTTCATTACCCAAAGAAAAGGGTGTACCACCCTGTGATGACTCAGTGGATAGGGGAAGGACTGTTCAGGAGTAGGAAGCTGAAACAGATACCATATTCAGTCATAAGTAATTCTGTGTCTTCCTTTACGAAACTTCTACCATGAGCATTTTTACCAGAGTCATGAAATGTTCTTTGAAATACGAGCTTTAACAACCCCTAACACATGGTATTAGACATCCCTTACATAACTGCTCTCCCTTGGTTGGACATCAGATACTTCCATTTTTTGCATCTTTATATGTGCTTAACATGAGTATCTATTTAATCTAATTTTTTACTGTACTTCTATTTCTTTAAGATATATTTCTAGCACTTGGGAAGCTGAGAATAGGAGAACCACTACAAGTCCAATCTGTATAGACCCTGTACTAAATACATATAAAAAAAAGATATATTTCTAGAATTGATGATATTCAGGGCTTTGCTTCTTCACCTGGTTGTTTAACTTGCTTCAAGATGGTATAAATACCTTTTAAAAGTTGTATAGTATTAGGAGCTGGGCTTGGGATGCTAAGGCAGGACTGCCATGAATTCAGAACCACCCTATGCTACACAGTCAGTTCAAGGCCGCTGTGGACTTACAGCAAGGCCCTGGCTCAAACAAAATTTATTGCAGCTTTATTCTCACACTTGAAAATGTTTATTATTAAACATTCTCTTTGTTCAAGAAATATGCCACATGGCCCACTCCTGTAATCCCAGTGACCAAGAGGCTGAGGCAAGGAGAGTTACTGTGATTTTGAGGCCAACCTGGGCTTCATAGTGAGTTCAAGGTCAGGCTGAACAAAAACCCTGTCCCTAGCTCAGAAAAGAAAAAAAAGAACAAATGGACAAATGAAAGAAACAAAGCTTCATAGAAATTTCATTTTTATTTTTATTTTACTTTATTTTATTGTACTTAGTACAGTATCTACGGGGTCTCACTACGCAGATCACACTCATGATTCTCCTGTTTTCAGCCTCCCAAGTGTTGGGATTGTAGGCTCACGCCACCACACCTAGTCTAGAAGTTTTAAATAACTAAAATAACAAGCGATGGAGAGATGATTCAGCCTATAGAACTGTTGAGTATGTGCCAAATGTGCTAGCCATTCCCAATCTCCAGACTCACTCTTAGTACTGTGCCTTGATCTGCTGTATCCATAACACAGTACCACAGGCTGAGTAGGTTAAATAACAGAAATTAGGGTTCTTACAGCTCTGGAGGCTGAAAAGCCCAAGGTCTAGGGTGTAGCTGTTGCCTTTCTGATGAGGTCCTCCTCTGATTTTCGGATGTCACCTTCTCACTGAGTCTGAAAACCTCACATAGCCTCACATAGGCTTTCTGAGTACCCAGGCAGCAGCCAGGATTAAGCTGTTGCTGTCCTCTCCTGTAAGTATTCTAATCCTGTGGGGTCAGATGCAGGCCTTAAGGACGAGCGTGCACACAAGGACCATGGGAGAAATAAGCGCGCAGTACATTTCATGCTGCCAGTCTTGTGCTGGAGGCTGAGGGCACCTAAGGGCTTGCTTAGTGGGTACTGCTATCCCTCAGGGTCTCACTCCTGCCTATATGCTATATGTTCTGTATGAGGTTTTTTAGAAGTGAGCTCTAAGGAAAGACGAAAACAAAGTATTTGGAAGTGTATGTTTCACCTATGGTTTTTTGGGGGGGTTGTTTTTAGGGAAGGGCTACAGGGTGTTCAGGGTCTCACTGTTAGATCAGATTCATAGCGATTCTCCTGTTATCAGCCTCTCAAGAGCTGGGATTACAGGCGTGTGCCACCACACTCAGTCTCAACTGCCATCTCAGCACACTCCAGGGACAAGGCCAGCACTGCAGGCCAGGATTTGAACCCCCAGCCCCTGCACCTGTTTGCAGACACTTTAATCTGCTGAGCTATTTGGCTGGCCCTAACCTATGTATTTTTAAATTATGTAATTTGCAACAGCCTCAATTATTTCCTATAGTAAAAAGATGTTATCTCTGGTATTTTAGGTTACTTCTTTAATTTTTTTATTTTTTTTAATGTATTTAGTACAGGGTCTCACTACACAGATCAACTCATAGTGATTGTCCTGCTTTCAGCCTCCCAAAAGCTGGAATTACAGGGGCATACCACCACGCCCAGTCTCAATCACAGTCTCAGTGCACTGCGGGGGCGAGGGGAGGTGTGCAAGGCCGAGGCAGCATATGATGCCCAGGATTGATAACAGCCCCTGCACCTGCTTAAGCAGGCTCTTTAGTGTGCTGAGCTATCTGCACACTAGGTTACCTCTTTTTTTTTTTTTTTTTTTTTTTTTTTTGTCTTGAGACAGGGTCTCACTATGCAGGCTGGCTTTAAGCTCACTTTGTAGCTCAGGTTGGTCTCAAACTCACAACAATCCTCCTGCCTCAGCCTCCCAAGTGCTGGGATTATAGGCATGCGCCACCACACCCAGCAGGTTACCTCTTTAGGTAGATCAGCCCAATATTTCAGTCATAAAATCCCAGAGCTGAGTTTAAGCTCCTGTTACAACAAGTATCTGGGTAAATTCATGGCAAAGCTGGAATTATGATCATTGGCTGCCTCTGGAAACCGTAAACTCATGGCTAAAGGTTTTCATCCCTGTTAATGGGACCAACCTGGGGGATTTCTTATTCATTATCAAACAGCATTGTCTCCTTGCTGTCCCAGGAGAAAAATTAGTTCAGGCAGGTGCTTATTCTACTAAGCTATCTCCTCAGCCCTAGAAAGGTTAGATCAATTAAAAAAAAAAATGTTGTTTTCTGTTTGTGCTGGGATGAAATTGAATTCATTAAACTTTTTTTTTTTTTTTCATTTTTAAAGCAGGGTCTCACTATGTAGTGCAGGCTACCCTTGAACTCATTTATGTAGCCCAGGCTGGCCGTGGACTTATGGGGATCCTATTACCTTGGCCTCTTAAGTTCTAGGATGATGGGTGTGCACCATGACACCAGGCTGCAGACTTTTGTTTCCTGATGCTGTGGGGTGATCCTGGTTCTATTTAGGAGAGGAAGCGTGAGCCACTGCTCCTCTGAAGTGGCTGCTCCCCCCTTTTTTTGCCTACAGTGCACCAGCCACCTTACCCAAGTCAGGGCTCTGCCCCAGAACCATCTTCAGAGAATGAGCATCCTCTCCCCAAAGCCAACAAGACTCTGAGTCACCTAACTTGCCCTCTCCAAATACAGAGCCTTGCATGCCTTCAAATGGTTGCCATAGGGGAAAGTTTCCTGTGCCTAGCACGGGATGTCCCGCGCCACCTCTCACATGAGCTGCTGTGCTTCCAGAGGAAATAGCTCTCCCCAGTGTCTCAGGTGAAAGCGCACACCGTGCTAGCTGTTCCTGAGCAGCAATGCATGGGAGAATATGGATTGATTTCCACAGGGGAACAGTTAAGGTAATGAGCTACATAATTGCCTCCTCTTTGGAGTTTTTACCAGGGAGCAGAACTGGAAACCGCAGCTCCCCTTTGTGTGGCATTTCTGCCTGCCCTGGGGGTTGGTTTGCTTGGCGGCCGCCTGGCAAGGCAGTGCTTACTGGCTCAGCATGTCCCTGTGGGACAGGAACCATAGCTGATGTGTGTACTGCCAAGCAGAGAGTGCCCTGTGCTGGGGCTTATTAACCTCTGCTGGAATTTGGGGCCTGTGAGTCATTTGTTATTCTATAATGGAAGGCGTGGGCTGTTTGCCATGTGAGGGGTTCTTTAACTCTTTCTTGTGTCAGTCTGTCTTTCCATTCCTTGTGCACACAGCCAATTAAAAACTAAATCAAATTGGCAGGTTCCTAAATTATAAACATAAAAGAATGTCTAGAACCTTCTGATATTTTTTGTGGTTGAAAATTTCAAGAATCCTGATGACTACTCTTTTAGCTATGAGCCATGTCCTTAAGCAGAAAAGAACATTTTCATCTTCCTCCCTTTTCATTTCTCCTATTTAAAAAACAAACAAACAAACAAAAAAAGAGTAGGCCTCAAGCTAATATACTGCTGTTCATGTGGAAACCACTAAAAATATCATTCTAATAATGATGACTCACAGAGACAGGGTGACAGTGCCAAGTTGGGACCTCATGGGCCTGCACCTCTAGGGACTGCAGGTGCCCTGGCTTCTTTGTACTGCCACTAGACATGAAGATATACATATTCGATATTTTATTTAATGTTTTGTTCTCCATAAGTGCTGGAGTTCTTTCCTTTGAGGGTTCTTCTAACGTCTTGCTGTGTCCTCTCGCCCCTCTGTCATTTCAGGTAAATGGCTGTCTGCTTGACCCCGTGCCTCCGGTCCTGGTGAGAAAGGGCTGCCAGTCGCTGCCCGGGAACATGATGGAGACCTCCATCGATGAAGGGTTGGAGACTGAAGGAGAAGCTGAGGAAGACCCCAGGCATGCCTTCGAAGCCTTCCAGACCACACGCAGTGGACAGAGACGGCACACTCTGTCGGAGGTGACCAATCAGCTGGTCGTGGTGCCGGGAGCAGGTATGAGGTCAGAGAGCTGCCAGGTTAAAGCTCAAGCCAGGAGTGGTAGGGTGGTGCACCAGGAGGTGGAGGGCATGCTGCCGTGAATGAGGCTGGCCTGCACTGCACACTGAGACCCTCTCTAAAGAAAGCTCTTCACAGCATCATCTCATGGCCTGGTCTCAGAAGTAGTAATAATACTGATCAGTATTATTACTGGATTTGCTCTATATCTTATTCTGCAGCTAACAGATTGCATCGAAGTCTCTGTCTGCACCCCGGGGGATTCACAGTCGTATAATGTGCTTCTTTGGTGGCTCTGACTTTTTTGGAGCAAAACAGCTGGAAGCCATGTCTCGTGGGTGCAGTTTCTGGGGGGTTTCTTCCACAGCTACATTTTTAAATGACCTGAGAATGGATGTGGAAAGGATGGAGCTTTTGGGGTGGCAATTTTGGTCTTGGTTTTTCCGTGCTAGGGACTGAGCTCAGGGCCTTACACATGCTAGACAGGCACTGTGCTACAGAACTACTCTAGCTCCAAAAAAAAGGTTTTTAGTTTTGGGTTTGGGGGAAGATTTCTTGAGATGGAATCTCACCACACTGTCCAGGCTGGTCTAAACTGGGCTCAGGCAGCTCTTGTGCTTCAGCCTCTCAAGGAGCAGGACCTACAGGTATGAGGCAATTGAAGGGACCTTTTAATTGGAGGTTAAGGATGTTGCTGCTATCAAGAGTATAGCTTACTGTACTGTGTATCCTATGTTTAGAGATGATGCAGTTGCTGTCTTGTTTTCTCTTAAAGGAAAAATTTTCTCCATGAGTGACAACCCATCCCTTGACAGTGTGGATTCTGAGTATGACATGGGGTCTGCACAGAGGGAACTGAACTTCCTAGAGGATAACCCCTCCCTTAAGGATATCATGTTAGCCAACCAGCCCTCTCCTCGCATGACATCACCCTTCATAAGCCTGAGACCTACCAACCCAGCCATGCAGGCCCTAAGCTCCCAGAAGCGAGAGGTTCATAACAGGTCACCAGTGAGCTTCAGAGAAGGCCGTAGGGCATCGGATACCTCCCTCACCCAAGGTGAATACATTTCTCCTCTTTCTTTAAAACTCTCATATTGTGGTAGTGGGGAAGGAGTAGGAGAAAGGGGGTTATAGCCGTGTTGGTGTAGACCAGTGATCACCAAACGACCTCATGTTTACTCTTTGGCCTTTGTACTTTTTTCTCAGGAATTGTAGCATTTAGACAACATCTTCAGAATCTTGCTAGAACCAAAGGCATTCTGGAGTTGAATAAAGTACAGCTGTTATATGAACAAATAGGGTCAGAAGTTGACCCTATCTTGGCATCAGCTTCCCCCCAGCTCCAAGACCTCCCTAGCAGCTGCTCTGAGGTGGGTGCACTGGGCCCCTACTACCGTGGCTCTGTGAGTGTGAGGTGTGAGTTTGTCCAGAAAGGAAATGGTTTCCACTTGGAGGACTTGCACCTGTCCTGGACAGGCATCACTTTTGGAAGGTCCATAGCCTAAGCCTACCTTGCTGTCCTGACACTGTACCCAGGTGGTCAGTATCAGCTGGAGGCTTAGACACATGCAAGCCAATATCGGCTTGTGGTGAAGACTCCATGTAAATGACTCTCAGCCTCCTTGCCCCCTCTCCCATACAATGAAGAGTCATATGCCACCCAAAAGAGAAGCATCTTGACATTGCTTTTGATGCGCACTTGATTAAATACTGTGTGGATTGTTCATACCCAAATTGCAATAAACCTTGCTGTTTAGCCAATAGATGTTGAGACTATTTTCTGTGCCTTAAGGACATTTGTACTATTCAAAGCCCACATGAAAGCGGTAGCCTCCAGCTCACACTAGAAACCTCTCTCCTAATCTTGACTGGGTAATTGTTGACTATAGATAATGCATGTATAAATTGCTCACAAAGTAATTAACCTTTCATCTACTAATTATATAAAAACTTTTAGTTTCACATCTTACAGAGTTGAGATTCCTCTTGGTCATTAGTGAAGGTGCTTATACTAAGACTTGAAAACTGAAACATTATTTTCACTCCCTTGCTCCTCAGGAGGAAGTTCCTCAGCTTCAGGAAAGTGTCTCCACCCTGCCTAGCAGTGTACATCCTCAGCTTTCCCAGCGGCAAAGCCTGGAAACTCAGTACCTGCCGCACAGGCTTCAGGTGGGGTGTGCCTCATGCAGCTAGCTGTGCCAGTGTGGAGTCTTCCCTTGTGAAGCGGAGTGCTGTGCCTCATGGCCTTTGCTTAGAGCAGCTGCTCTGCTTCTATAGACAAGGAGGCTTGGCTGTGTGCTTATTCTTCAAAATGTGTTCCCGCTTGACTGCTCTGTGCTGGTGCTGGGAAAGGATCAGTCTTTGGGCCTTGGGAAGGGTACACTGCTGAGTGGTAGAAAGGGGCCCCTGACTTCCTGGTTTCTAATTTTATCCTTAAATGAATAAGATGGAGACCTAAGTCTGGAAAATGTTAACTTGAACTATCTTCTCTGGCCCTGCCTGAGTTGCCAGGACTCTTTGATTGTGAAAATGTTGAAAAGTGACACAACATAGATCATATTAAGAAAATGTTGAAAAAGTGACACAACATAGATCGTATTAAGAATAAACCGTTCATGGAGCCAAGAATATAGCTTAGAGGCATAAGTGCCTGCCTGGCAAGCTCAAGGTCCTGAGTTCAATCCCCAGTACTCCAAAAAACAAAAAAGAAACTGTTCTTTGAGCATGTGCTGAAGCTGGTGCTATTAAGATCTCAGTCTGGTTTTCTCACCTCATAGTCCTAAAGAACTTTTAGAAGTAGAAAACAAGTAGATTAGAACTGAGATTGCCCTGGACAGCTGACTGGACGCCCCTCCAGGGCCTCAGTGAGAAATTTCAGTCACTTCCACCTATATGGATTCACCCTCCAGACAGAAGTGCACTGATGACTACTCCACGATGATGACCTTGCTATGTTTCTATTGTTTCTCTGCTCTTCCAGAAACCTACCCTTCTGTCAAAGACCCAGAACACCTGTCAGCTTTATTGTAAAGAGCCACCGCGGAGCCTGGAACAGCAGCTGCAGGAGCACAGGTGAGAGGCCTTTGGCCAGTGGAGTTGCTTACTTCACAGAACACTTGGGAGTGCTGGTGCACTATCCGTTCCCACCTATGATGGCCTCAGCTGGGAACATAGGCGAATATACCACAGTATTCAAAGTCTTCAGCATGATTGCTCTTCCAGAATCCGCGCCGTACAGCTGTCAGGCCATAGCAACCCTCTGATGGCTTCTTCTCTTCTAGCACGTAGTGCTCTGGATTATGACAAGACCTAAACTTTTAAGTCACTACTGGCCAAAAGCAGATAAAGTGGGTCAGACTGCTAAGGCCTCCTCCTGTCTTGCCAGTGTCCATGCCTTCGAGCCAGGCTGAGGTAGACTGATGATGGCCCATGAACCTCCAGACACCCACGGAGGCCAAGGCATTATCACCCCTCTTACCAGCCTGGATCAGGAATTAGCCTATGGCTCACAGAGAGACAAGCTCAGCAGTGGAGAGAAAATGCAGTCACGCTTACTTAGCACTGAGGGAGCAAAGGTGAAACTAGGTTTCAGAAAGCCGTGGCCTATCACATCTCTTCCCCTTGCATGAGAAAAGAACAGTGGCAGCCCTGAGCTAATGCGTGATACTGGTTGTAGGTTAAAATGTTACTTGAGATTTAAAATATTCTCCTTTGGTGTTGCAAATGTAGGCTCCAGCAGAAGCGACTCTTCCTCCAGAAGCAGTCCCAGCTGCAGGCGTATTTCAATCAGATGCAGATAGCTGAGAGCTCCTATCCTCCACCGAGTCAGCAGCTGCCCCTTCCCCACCAGGAGACTCCAGCTTCATCTCAGCAGCCCCCACCATTCAGCCTGCCCCAGCCCCTGGGCCCCGTCCTGGAGCCTTCCTCTGAGCAAATGCAATACAACCCTTTCCTCAGCCAGTATGAGGAAATGCAGCTGCAGCCACTGCCCTCCACACCTAGCCCCCGGGCAGCTGCGCCATTGCCCTCACAGCTGCAGCCGCAGCCACCACCCCCGCCGCCACCTCCGCCACCACAACAGCCAGGAGCTGCTCCCACCCCAGTACCATTCTCCTATCAGACTTGTGAGCTGCCAAGTGCCACCTCCTCTGCTCCAGACTACCCCGCTCCCTGTCCATACCCTGTGGATGGAGCCCAGCAGAGCACAGGCACGGACTGCCCCAGGAGCTCAGGACTGCAGGAGGCCCCCTCCAGCTATGACCCGCTGGCCCTGCCTGAGTTGCCAGGACTCTTTGATTGTGAAATGCTAGATGCTGTGGATCCACAACACAATGGGTACGTCCTGGTGAATTAATCTCAGCACAGGAAAAGGGGAATCACGGGAAGGCAGACTGTATTCCTGTTTTTATTCCAGCCTTTTACATTTAAAGCCTATTTTCTTGCTTTCTCCCTAATGGGGGAAAATCGAGTCACCAAACTGGAACCCAAGGTCCTGGCTGGGCTGGACGTGCTTCCTCTTGGCTCTGCCCTGCTCAGAGCTCTTTGCACTGAGAGCTGGAACATAGCTGTAGGCTGAAGCTCATGCCCTTAGGTAAAATGGAGCAAGCTCTCCAGGGAGGCAGAAACAATTTTTGTAAGACAAAATCTTGGTTATATGTAAAATTATAGCATTTCACTATTGAGTGAAAGCTGGACCAGTGTGTGCCGCTGTCTTTATAGATGTGTGGCAAAAACAAAAAGGCAGTATATTTTCAGTGAAGCAAAACAACAGTACTGCTTCAAGGCAGATCAAGAATACGTAAGGAATTCTGACACACAGGAATGAAGGAAAGATGTACTCTTGTCTTTGATCCTGAGTTCTGTGCAGCTGATGCAGGTTGTCCCTGAAACAGCCACAAGGCTGTGGAACATGAGCTGTTGCAGGGGCCACTAAATAACAGCTGGCACTGGCTCCAGAGACATCCATTCCTCTCTGTCAGGGGGCAGGTGACACACCTTGTCACAAGGGGTCTCTGGGTTACTGAGTGTCAGATCACACTCAGGGCTCCAAAATGTCACCTGTAAATTTGACAGACTCACCACAGTGGAGGCTGGAGGCTAGAGCTGAGAAGATCACTCTTCCTGCAGTTTCATGTGGAGGTGGGGCTAGGGCAGTTGGACTCCAGAGAGTGACCTGTTTCCTCTCAAGTGTAGTAATTCCTTTGACTTTATATGTTGCCAGTAGTTTATTGAGCTTTGTATATTTGACCAGTTTTATAATAGGGCATAGAAATTTTAAAGATTCAAAAAATGAACTTTTATGTCTCATGTGAAGTGGTAGTGTTGTGCCTTCCCATACCCTAGTCATGATTTAGTTCTTTTCTGTAGAAGCCCAGCAGTTCTCCATTTATGTCAATGCTAAATCCAAAGTCACTTCAGTTTGTTTTCCACCATGTGGGAATCAGCATTCTTAATTTCCTTAAAAGTTCTGACTTGTAATGAAATGTTCAAGTATTAATAGCAATATTCCAAGAACTACAGATGTGTTAACTATGTAAGCAGATCATCTGCCAAATATTTTATATTACTAGAAAAAAACTTAAAATTCATTTGTCAAAGTGAAAAATAGATGCTATGGATAATTAACCATGTACCTAGAAGTAATGAGCAACTGTAATTGGGACAGTGACATCCAGCTGTTACAAATTCGGTATTATTTATAAAAACTATAATTTCTGTCCTTTAGAGTGGCTTGTCCTATCAGCAGATGAATGCATTAAGCACAAAGCGTCTTCCTTAAAGCACAAAGAAGAGAGCTACTACACTGATGCTGCATCTAGAGACACGTTTCGGTTGCCTTTCCTCTCTGTAGTCAGCACCCAAGCAGGCGAGGGAAGCGGAGCGTCTGAGAGCTGTCCTGGCCCCACCCGGCCCTCCCAGAGCTGGGGACTTGAGCGCTTGTGGATGGCCAGGCTGCTCATGCTGGGCTCCCCCCTGTGCCAGGCCACTCCCCAGAGGCATTGTGCTCGAAGTCAGCAGGAGAGGGTAGTGGGGGGGGTGGGTCATTTTTGTGATTTAGCCACACAGTGAAAATTTAGGAAGAATGTATATTCCTTTTATGGATTGTTTATTCCTCCTCATTCTTAAGATTAATTTTGTTTCAGAGAACATCATTTAAGAGATCATTTCATTAAGATCTCTGAATCTCTGCAAAAGAAGCCAGCTATAAAACAAGGTTTGATTTGTGTAGACTGAAGGATGTTTTCCTAAAATTTGCTACAGAAGCACTATGATATTGCTGAAGTTAAATGCCTTCCAGATTGAAAATGGGGGTCGTTCCTTTCAGTACTGGAGGAATGGCAGTGACAGATTGGCATAAACTCCCGCCCCCAGCAGGGCTGCAAGCGTTTAGCCCAGGAGACTGAGTAGGCACTGTGGCAAGAGTTAGGCGACAGATGAGTCGATGGAAAGGCTGTTAGGTTAAAGGAGCCAGAAAAGCTGGGAAGCACCATGGCATGGTGTGGACGCTCACCTGGGGAAGAGTGCGACCCTGCGGCTGGACCCTCTGTTGTAAGCTCCCATTTGCTCCTCTCACTTAAGCAGAAACCAGTAATTCCACAGTCGCATCTATTTCTGGAAATGTGTGCTGCCGAGCTGAAGCTGATTCTGTTATCAGATAGGTGTCTACTGCCCCTGTTAAGCTCTTCACTACCTAGTAACCCTCGGAGACCTCTGAGCAGCTTTCACACACCCTAAAGTAACACTAAGAAAACTTAGGGCCACTCTTGATAAGAGGTCGCTTAAAATACTAACTTGCCAGTCTCTCTCGCCTCAGCAGTGTGTACCTACTGTATAATAATCATTAGCTTTATTGCCTCATCAGCCAGGCTCCTCTGAAGAGACTTTGATGAGATGAACGAGGTAAAAGTGCAATATGTGTGGTACTTTTTTTTATTTTTTATGATTTCTTTTTTAATTCAGGGGTATTGATCTTCACTTTGGGGAAAATGCGCTAGCTCTGCAGTTTCCAGTTGGGCAGACATGTCCCCAGTACCTACATGCAGCTGAAAGGCTGTCCCTGCAAGGCAAACAAAGCACATAGCACGTTACTTCCTGAGAGCTGCTCCAACCCCACCAGGCCCTGAGGAGGCCTGCCCTGCCCTCTGGCCACCATGGGAACAGCAAAGTGGATGGTTCCCACATGGCAGCCCTCCAGAATCCCCTGACTGGGGACCAGTAGGGCCTACCAAGAGGCCTGGGAGAGACGGAAGGGCTGTTAGAGCTGACCAGAGCAAAACTTCCCCCCGGTCAGACTTTGCCGCCTAGAAAATTCTTCCTCAGAATCAAGAACTCTAAAGTGTTTAAACTGTGCCCTGGTGCCAGAGGGGAGGAGATGAAGTCAGCTGTTGGGACTGTCTGGACACCAGGACATTTGCAGTTTCACCCTCCCCCCTTGCCCACAGCCCTGTAGGAATAAGGTACCCTCTCTCCTGCCGTGTGCTGAAGCTGTCACTATACCCAAGGCAGGGACACTCAGAAGGACCTCTTCCTGGTTATTAGAACTGGGAAAAAGCTACATAAGCTGGAGGTGGTGGGAAGCAGCAGCTTCAGTGGCAAGTGCTCAGATCCAGGTGTGTGGGTGTTATGTGCAGCACAGGAAATAGGGACAGGGGCCCTCCTTTGTTGCTTCTCCAAACACGAGACAAGCTCCAGTTTGCCAAGTATATGGGATCATAATTTTTTCTGCTCTGGATTAAACCAGCGTCATTACACTTAAGCTCCCCACTGGGTTAAAGGAAATTCACACTCCAGAGAAGTCCTTCAGAGGCCATGTATAATACCACTTGACAACACAAGTCCCATGCACAGCAGGGGAACCTCTGGCTGGGACTGACCTTGTCTGCATTTGTGCCCCTCTGCTGGGCTGCCTCTACTGTCTCCTAAGAAGCCACCCAGCCACTCAGTCTCTTTGTGCTTAGACATTAATGGTAAAAACTGGAGAAGAGGTAATACATTGGAATAATTGTTTAGGAATGGGTCTTTGCTTATTTTCTTTCTAGAATCTTTTTTTAGAAGTTATCTTCAGAGTAATTTGTAGGAGAGCAGTATCTGCCTGTGCTTCAAAACTGCACAAAATAATTTTTTTTAATTTATACATCCCCTTTCACGGGTTCTGCCTATGGCCTGTGTAAATGACTAAACTAATATAGCTCCTTCTCGTGGCTCTTGGAGATGGCAGAACTGACTGAGGCAGTGCCTTTCAAGGCCTACCTCAATCCCTGACCTTAATTTCCTTGTACCCCCCTCACATATTTAATAACTTTCCTCACTTAAGGTGATCTGGCTGAATCTGGAAGACATCTGGCCATCCTAGTTGTGCCACCATCTGTTTCTACATCTTGTCTAGGCAGATTTTACACAGCTGGTGGATTTTAGGCACACACTATTGAATAGATGAGATACAGGCAATGAGTGCTGCTGCCCAGAGACTCCACCAATGATGGCTTTGGTGGTTCCTGCCCAAATACTATCCAGCTTGCCTGTCCTTAAGGAGCAGAGGCTTCTATTTTTACATTAGTTTACCAAGCACTTTCATAAGTAATCTCTCATAATCCTTACAACAGTTCTGTGAAGGTAGGGGTACTGTCCTTATTTTTCACAGCTGGGAAACCAAAGCTCCTGGATTGTGTATGTGACATATCTGATGACACAAAGCTCACAGGCCAAACACTTGGGTTGACTGGTTTCTAAGGCTGTGAGAAGCCTCCTTCCTCTCAAGAGCACCTGATTCTTTTCATAAGCAAACAGCCACGTAAAGAAAGCCTCCATTGTGGTCAAGCTCTGGGTAAGTATGACACTGTCTCAGGGCAGCCTTCCAGGTAGCCTACACCAGAAGAGGCAGGGAAGACAGACTCCAGCCTGACCGTCCTCAGCGCTCAGTGAAATGCTGAAGCCTAGGCTCATGTCAAAGATTCCAAGTGACCCACTCATTTCCTTGGGCAGTGTGTGATGGAAGGGCCCACCCCCTTGTTCACCAGGAGGCAGGGTAGTCCAGCATCAGCCACCAATGCAGGACCCCCAGGAAACTCAGCCCTGGTGGTGAGAAGGGCGTAACATTCCTTTACAGTTAAGTCCCTTCAAGTAGGAGTGCTTATGAGACATGTTTAGGATTAAAGGAGGAAAAAAAAAAAAAAAAAAGCTAGCGAATGCTTTGTCTTTTCAGAGTCAAATGTGGGTAGGCGGAAGGGTGGGAGGGGGTAAAAATAGAAGCACAAAACATCCTGGAAAAATATGACCCCAGATGTTACATTAGCAAATGCAGATATTGGGACTTGCTGCTGGCAGTGTGATGCCTATCTGTTCAAGATTTGCTCCAAGAATAAGACATGGACTGCTGATGGTAAATCTGCCTTCACCAAAATCTCTGGAGGGGAAAGCAGAGGAGAGTGGCTTCTCTTTGGGGACTGCACATTAAGAAGTAAAAAGTGACAGATATTTGCACTTTGTAGAAAGGGCAAAATTACTTGCTTATTTCTGAAGGAAGAAAAGTGGTCTTGTGGGATGTTTGGTCTGTGAGTTGCTTTGATAAGATTGTTATTTTTCTGTGTGCTTTTTTTAATTACTAAGAAAAAATGGTGAGTTCAATAGCTTTTGTATTTTGAATGCAAATCATAATAGTTCCAATGAGGAAAAAAAAAATCAAAGTGTAACCTGTCAATGTTAGAAACTTGCCTAAAATGCAATTTAATAAATGATCTTTGTACCAAATGGTAATTTAAACGGGGTAATTTTCTGCAAGAAAAAATGTACTGTTTTTATGTTTCCAACCCTCTTGAATTAAAATAAAAACTTGTTTTCTAAAAGCCTGGAAAGTATGAATGTCAGGCTGAGAGGGCTTCCATCTCATCAGGCCCTGAAGCCCTGGATAGAATTTTTTAAATGTTGAAGGTAGCTGTGTTCTTAGAACTCTGGTGCTCATTTCAGGCAGCAGAAAAGGACAGTGGATAATATGTTCTCATTGACGTCAGCAGGGTAAATAATACCTTGCTTTGAATCACCTGAGTACACGTTAGCGGCTGCAGATCGCTGACGGAAGCACTGCTGACCGCAGCCTGCACAAGGATAGGGCCCCACTGGGCTTAATTAATGCTTCTTGGTCTTCAGAGTCTCAAGGTAAAGCCCATTGGCCTAGGCAGTTTGGGCAGGGGCCTTCTGCCATGGTAGGAGGAAGGCAAGCTGTGCAGGAATCATGTCCAGCTCCCCCAAAATAGGCAAGCTGCAGGCCAGGGTGAGATGAGGGCAGAAGGTACTCTGGAAGTGAAAATCCAGCTAAAGATCCTGCTGCTTAATCAAGGTTCTGGGGTCTGCCAAAGACACTGGATGCATGTGTACACGCAAGAGACCAACACCAATCACAGACTCCTCACAGGGACAGGTATCCTTTGAGACACAACTCCATAGCTCACAGGGAGCTGGGCGATGTTTGCTGAGCTGTTACTCATTGCAAACTCTTGGTAGTACCGGACCCTGAGCATAAGGCAAAAGTAAATCCTGCTTTCTGGAAGAGTTCGACTGAGATTTAAGTTTTGCTCAGACCACTACCATGATCTCATGCTATGGATCTGAGCCAGTTCTCAAACTGAAGAGCCATCAGCTGGCCACTGATGGGCCTGGAGGGCAACTGCACACCACCTCTGGGCTAGCTGTGAAGGATGGGGAGAGCAGCTCCACAACTGACCTATGGCCCTGCAGCACCATGCAGTGCTGCTTCTGCCTCCACATGGCCCCTACCCCAGGGCTACTTGAGAATTCATGGAGGTTCCCTTTTTTTTTTTTTTTTTTTTGCCCCCAATAAGCATGTTTTACAAACTTTAGTCTTTCCCACAAATCTATTACTATCATGTGTTGTCAGAATCAATGGGGCTCAGGGTATACAGGACACAAGAGACTTCCAGGGGGTGGTAGTGAGCAGCTGGGCACCCAAGCAGGTTCTCACACACTCCTCAGGACAGCTTTCCCTTCCATAGCCTTTCAAGGCTCAAAGCTCTGTGGCATGAGGGGAGCAGGCTAGCCTATAGTGCCCACGGGAAGTGTCCATCAGCAAGCTGGCCCATGAGCAGCACCTCCCTTCTCTCCAGTCATTGTTTAGGATCATAGGCTCCTGAGGGACCCTCCATGTGGAGGGAGGGAGTTCCCATCTTTCCCTGGTAAATCCGAATGAAGAGCCTTCAGCTCTGTTGCAGCCCGAAACCAGGGAGGCAGTTCTGGACTTTGTGCACCCAGTCTTGTGTGCTGTAGCAACGTTACCTGCACAGATCATAGTAGCTTCACCGTGAGGGCTGACGACAGCTCCGCTGTGCCTCTCACTTTGGCAACAGCCACAGCCTTCAGAGGCTGAGGAACTACCGAAGGGTAGAACACTGAGTGCAGAATTTGTAGTCAGTGTCCATGAGGAAACAAATGGGCCTCACTGAAGGCTGGCCCTGCACTTCAGCATGAAGCCATCAGACATCCTACCTCCACCCAGTTCTAAAGCTAGTGCTACAAATCAGGACAAAGCCCAGGTCAGGCAGAATAGCTTACTATGTCTCCAGCCATTGGTCCTTTTAGGGAAACTTCTGATGACCTCCAAGCCACCACTAAGGCCGAATTCCTTTGAACCTACAGTTGCCAATGCCCTTTGGCTGCATCAATGCCTCCCTTTGTGTATCTCTGGGGCTTTCCTAAGGATGACGAATCAGACAGGCGTCACATTGGCAAGGAAAGCTTCCAAGCCTGGGTAGAACAAGCAAGGTTCCAGAAAGAGAAAAGACGGTGCACATTAGCAGACTTCTCCTGGAGCCAAGCTGGCTAGGCAGAGACCAGCAAATTTGGGCCCAGAGAAAATGAGGCATTAGGGACACAGCCTCCCGAAGGGAGAACTGAGTCATCTCACCTCAGATGGCTTTGAAGTTCCTGACTCAGTCTGCCTCACCACTCCTCACTTACAGAATGGAGCCCAAGAAGCCCAAAGAGAGGCCTGCACCCCCAAGGCCACCCACCATGGTGGTGAGGGGACAGGACTAAACTGAACAGAAACCCTACGCCTTTCTACAGAGTGCATGATGCAAGGCACCCAAAGTTCAGTATCACCTGTTCTTCAGGCTGGGACCCCCTGTAACAGCTGTGGGTCACCAGAGAAGCTCTAATGTTCAGCAAGGACTCCTCTCACTAGCAAAATGAGGGCCAGAAGAGCAGGCAGGAGGGATCCCATGGCTAAAAAGCTAAGCAAGAAGAAAAGCTGGTAAGAAAAGGGTATTTATTGCACCCCACGTCAAGGGAGCCACACAGCTGGAAAGACATTCCTGGCAAGGTGGTGCCTACCTCCTTTCTGCCACAGGCAGCCCAGGAGACCGCAAAGAACCTCTGAGCAGGTTTCAGTCCCTTGTAACACTGCCAGCCCTGCTACCAAATCACTGTGAAGGCACATTTACCAGTTATTTGGGACAGATGGCTGACACTTCCAGGTTTGTGGTAAGGTTCAACAGAGCCTGGCATGTGCTGCCCTCGAATATGAGAGCACCCTACAGCCCCCCATGGCACAGCATCCACCCTGTCTATCCTAGCACTAGTCTAAAAATTCTACCTGTGAACTCTCCTCACATATTTAATATGCTTACCTTATTCTAAACATTTGATCCACATTAAAAAGCACGAACTTTGCTCCAGGACTTCTAAATTTTGAGAAATTAGTTCTAGGCATCATCAGCCATGAGCACAATAACTTTCCATGAAATTCTATATCCTATATGAAAGGCCTTTTGAACCCTGTTTTTTAGGTCAAGGTCCTGGGTGGAGAGGGGGTTAGAATGCTTGGGAGTCTCCTATGCAGACAGCCCATCAGTCTCAAAGCTCCCAACTGCAAGAAAGCATGCACAGAACAGGGGAGTTCAAGGCAACTGCTCCAGCTAAACCTGTGACCAACCTCAGCCTGACTCTATGAAGCCAGTCCTTTAAGGCCTCTAGAGATAGAATCAAGTATGCTCACAGTTTGGTCCTCTGGCCTGCAGAGAATTAATCCTATGGCCAAGGCAGCTCTTTGTATTCCTCCCATCAGATACCTACTGCTGGGTTCCTCAGAACTGACCTTGACACCCTTAGGCAGCACCTATTCCCCACTATTCCTGAGCAGCAGAATGGTTCCCACCTTAGGCTGGCCAGAATGCTTTGTTCACCAGCAAATAGACTTAAGATTCCAGAGGAGATGCCAGGTCTCAGAGACCCTCTCAGGTCCAAGTAGCTGAATTTGGAGGAATACAGTAAACAGAAGAAAAAGAAAAAGCAATGGAACTAAGGGTAGATGGAGCAAGGGTGCAGAAGGTACAATCTCAGCTGAGCTCAGGGTCTAGGGCCAGTGCTCAGGTCAGTGTCTGTGCAGGACAGACTGTGCAGAATAAAGAATAGGGTAGATTCCGTCAGCCAGTATCTACAGCCCTTATTTATGGATGCTTGAGTCTGCAAACCTAGGTTTGCATGGAGACTGAATGTCCCTCACAGCTGCTGCTTCCTGCAATAACAAGACTGACATCACTGTAGTCAGGGAAATGGTGTTTTGATTAAAATCATGTAACAGCTACTTGGTGAGTCAATAAACAAACCCCAGTAACTCTTGCCTGACAAGCCTGTCAACTCCTCTGTTGTCAGCAAGCACACTGCTGACTTCCAGAATAGCTGTACCAACCTAGGGATGACAATGTGCCAGAGGTGGCCCTCGGCTCCTGGACAGATCCTGCTTGAGGTGGATGCATGTCTCATTTGGTGCACAGGCAGCTCTGTAGGCTTCCCAGCGTCCATCTCCAAGGCACTGAGAAAGCTCCTTCATCAAGAAGCTGCTCTCGCCCTGTAGAGGCTCTCCTCAAAACCGATGGGGCAGGCACAGCTTTAGAGGGCCTGAGGCTGAGCAGTTCCCAGGAGCCCTGGGAATTGATAGTTCCTAGAGCTCTCCACACTCACCCCACCAGATTTACAAGTTTGCAGTGCATCAGACAGCAAGGAGTTAAGAATAATTCCTGATTTGCAGTTGGATGACTTCCTGGATCCCTCATTTGGCTGCTGGCCCTTCACACTCAGGGATCTGCCTGGCAATAGCCAACTCCCTTCTCCATCTCACCCTCTGGTCATTTTCCTTAAGGAAACGAGGGAAGGCTCCAAGTCAGTGGGCAGAGATTTTTCTGGAATGAATGAACTGCAGTGTCAGAAGCCTAACGCTGGTTCAGGACCACCTGGTAGAGGTGACAATACCAACTGCCCCAGCTGAAGACAACAAGATTCCATTAAGGTGCTATAGTTACTGAGGCTGATGAAAATGGCAGCTCTTCCCATCCTCAGCCTTTGAGGATATTCAAGCTGAGAAAGTTGGCTGTGGCAGGCACCTCAGTGATCAGTACTCAGATCAGGCAGATGCTGTGAGCCTCAGGGCATGGTCAGGCACTCCTGAATTTGCATAAATACATAAATGCTTTCTCCCTCAGAAGTCCAGGATTTAGGCCTAAAATAAAGTCATTCTCATTCTTTGAGCCAAGGTCTGGACAAAAACACCCAAAAGTTGTGCAGGGGCCACTGGGGCTGTGAGCAGCAGTCACCCTAGCACTTCTTCCTGTTCCACAGCTACTGCAGAAGGCCAAGGCCATCTGAGCCATAGGCACCTGGCAGCACAAGCCCAGGGACAGCAGTATGCAGAAAGGCAAAGATACCAAGTTAACATTCAGGGTCTGCATTCAGGGTCTACAGCACTGGAAAATCAAGTATTTGTTTTTTGGGATTTTATTCACTGTGCTGGGGATCGGCACACACTTTACCATGGAGCTGCTATATCTCCAGCCTTTGAGACAGGGTCTCAGAGGCCCATGCTGACTAAAGGGTCAGCTAAGGGTCCTCCTACCTCTTAAGTAGCTGGGATGAGAAAGAGGTGTGCACCTGGATACCTGGCTTAAAGACAAACTTCATGTTCAAGTTCTCATGCAACTGCCAAATAGTTCCCAATAAACTGAACACAGCCTCACATCAACACCAGAAGACTAATCCCCTTGGTGCTCCTATTCCCAACATACTTCTAGGTCATAAATTGCCCTTCTACTGAATGGCCTTGGGGCCATGACCCACACCAACTCTGCTGAACTGGAACTTGTATACCCCTTTGCCATGCGGCAGCATCAGAAGGGCCTTGTGAATATTCTACAGGACAGCCATAGACAGGAATTTTATCTTAAAAGGGGAACCATGGCAAATAACATTTTGTAGTAGGAGACAAAATGGACACAACTCATTTTTACCAGCGCCTCTTTGCTAATAACCCCTTTACTCCTCTACAAGGGTGTCACTGCCTGAGGGGAGAAGAGCCTAGTTAGGCCTCAGGTTGCAGGGACAGAGCTATGGACAGTGACCACCACCACCACCCCACAAATTCTCAGAACAAAGGAAGCAAAACAGAAGAAGCTTTAAAAGCTAACTCTGCCAGCTCATAAAACCAGCCATCTTCCCTGGACACAGTAATTAGTGTTACCAAAGCCATCTTGTTGCCACTTCCCATGACACCAGGCCACATGGCTGCCCTCAGGCCTGGCTCTTACCTTCCCTGTGTCCTCTCCAGCCATTCCAGGTCTCAGAAAGTAGTTCTTGTCAGGCCCAAGGGTGTAGCGCTCTTCACTGTCTTTCACAGGAAAGTCTAGCTCCCTCAGTCTTTGTGCCACCACTAAAGACATAGACAGCAGTGTTGTGACTGTCTCTGACCAGAGCATGGGCACTACATGGACAGTGCCAGCAAATTCAAGACTTGACTAAAGACACCTTACCCTCAAGGACTCCTTGAAAGCACTTGCACATGTGCCTTAGAGAGTCAGCTGAAGTATCCCTCAAATATTGGTCACTGACAACCTACAGAGCCTAGAACAAACAGCCAGCTCCTTTCAGAGCTATCAGTTTAAGACATCTATCCTGGATGAAGTAGGACTTGGCATTTCCACCCCATGAGTAATTACACTCTTCATCCTCCAGATTTCTATCTCAACTGAACATTATGTAACTTCCTGGGAACAGCAGCCCTGTGGAGGCAAATGGGGAAGAGTGAAACTATTCTAGGTATGGAAGTAGACTGGGGATATAGGAGGGACTTGGGAGGACATGGGGAGGGGGCATGGAACTGGATGGAAACCCATCCCTCAAGAGCCAATGGAAAAAGATCAGGGAAAGTGACAAATCACGTCATTTGTTAGCCAAGAATACTAGGTCACATGACCTCCTCTACACTTTCATATCCAAGCTTTAAGACTACCAAAAGAAAAAGTATCTAAGGAATTTAAGAAAAAAGCAATAGGAAGAGCTCAAGCATCCATCTTGTCTGACCATCCTGCCTTGCCATCCCTGGGAGGATGGCGCCAATGTAATTCTATAGAAAAATACTAAACTATCTTTCAGCTCAGTGACAATACAGCAGTTAATAAAGGGACAACAATGCCACAAGCAACCTCTGAGTCAGACAACAGGCCTGTTTCATGGAGATCTGTGTGAACATCTTGGATGTGGGCAAACGACAACTCAAAAATCCAGGCTACTGGTTCTGCTAAGCCAGAACAAGATATCCAGCAAAGAATCCTTCAGGCTGAGTCCCAGAAGCCAAATCATCATAATTCGGCAAGCTGGAGGGTGCCCTTTATTTCAGTAAGGCCTCATTTGATACCACATTAATCTGTCATGATCATCAAACAAGGCACACCTTTGGGTTTGTATCTACTTGGCAGCACAAAGAGACAACATCTGCTCTCTTAAGCCCATGAGGTTCAAACCCCACAAAAATTATCAAAAGAAATACTAGGGAGAATTCCATTACTGATGAAGACATTTTTATTGGCATACATTATATGTCTTGGCTTCACCTTCCTAATAACCCAAACAAAGGATATAAACTGCCTGGGATGAAAAACAATAGCAATGGGTATTTGAGGCAATCAGATTAATCCAAAAGTAATTATTCCTGAGCTGAGGGACTGGAGAAGGGCCAAAGTCTGTTTCCTAAGAAAAGAAAAATCTTTTTATGTCAATGAGAGACGACCATGTTAAGTCTGGTAGCTCTAACGACTGTGTTCCACGCACACAAGATCAGATTTCAGCAACACATTCATTGAGCATATTTTTATTGAGCACCTGACACTGAACCAGATGCAGAAAATACAAAAGATGACAAAGCAAAACAAAAATCCTTGCCCTCAGAACTCCTGAAACTTAGTAAAATCAAGACAGGATAAAACTGGGCTAAGTGTATGGTACACACCTGTAACTCTAGCTAAGAGTTGAGAGGCTAAGGCAGGAGGAATGCAAGTTCAAGCCCAACTTGGGAAATTTACTAAGACTGTCTCAAAAAAAAAAAAAAAGCTGGAAATGTAGCTCCAGCATTAAGGGCCTGAATTCAATCCCTAGTACCAAAGGGTTAAAAAAAACAGAAAACTATTCTGTGGTGATGCAGGCTGGCACACCATACAGTTTTTGAAAGGCTAAAAAGAAAACATTAATTACCTGAGTTCAAGTGTGAGACCAACCTGGCAATATAGTGAGTCCACATCTCAAACAAAAAAGTAGAAAAATGGTTGAATTATAAATCAAAGAACAATTCTTCTGAACAATAACCAAAGAGATTTCCTACAGTATAAGTCAGAAAGAATGAAGTCTGTAAAGGAGTCATTAAAAAAAAAAAAAACAGAGGCTCTGCTAGCTCTATGGCCTGTGATTGAGAAAGCAGAGGTTGTCTCTCCCTTTCACAGGGCAAGAAAGTAATTACACTGGGCTCCCCAATAAGGATCACAGAAAACTTAGGAGTCTATCCTCTCACCAATAGCATTTCCAACCAAATAAGCAATGGATCCAGTGTAAATTTCTTTCAAAGAGCAAAGCAACAGTCTCTCAAATATGAAATTCAAGAATAGGAATATAACCTCCAGGTAATTTTTTTTTTTAAAGCTGGAAAATTAAAACTATTTACAGCTAAACAGTTTAGAAAATCAAAATGAGAACGTAGGAAAGATCGCTGCCCAAGAAAACATTTCATCCTTGACCCAAGGATTCATAAAACAAACTTAGTACAGCTTAAAATACAGGAAAGGAAAAAACACAGGAAGAAAACATTTTTATTCAAAATTCTTATTTTTCTAAGGTAGGAGAACTTCAAAGTATTTAGTCAACTTGGTTCAATAAAGTTTTACAGGAGTCTTTGGACCTTCACAAAATAGAATAGGGTTTTTATTAGATTTTAAATACCAGTGAATAAAACAATGAAATAAACAATTCAAAAACCAAATAGAAACACCAAGCTACATCTCAAGATACAATGAGAGGAAAAAACAATAAAAACACATTAAAAGTCACTACAGCCAGGCACAGAAGCACAAACTTGTAATATGAGTATTTGGGAGGTTGAGGCAGGACTGCCATGAGTTCAGGGCCAGCCTGGGCTACACAGTGAGTTCAAGGCCAGCCTGAAATACATAGCAAAACCCTGTCTTAAAAAAAAATAATAAATAAATAAAACCAAAAGCACCTGTAACACCAGCAATCAGGAGTCTGAGACAGAAGGATCCCTATAAGTTCATGTTCAGCCCCACCTGGGCTATAAAGTGAGTTCAAAGCCAGCCTGAACCACATAGTGAAACCCTGTCCCAAAATGAAGAAAACAAAAGACAAGGTAAGTTTGACAATATGAAACATGGGCATAAATTTGCATGAAAAACATTTAAATTCTCCATGAAATACAATTATACGTATTTCCAGGAGAAAAAGTATACTGAATTCAGTGAAAAAGGTACAACAACCCCTTAGACATACATCTTCATAGTCAGCAAGTGATACAATTGAACAGTGACTGGTAACTACCATGCCAAGAAGTAAATGGGTGCTTTCTAAAGAGAGCACTAGAGAACTGTTTAGTTCATTTTTCCACATCTACTATTAATTTGCTTCAGCAAACCTTTTAGTTTAACTCAATATCTTAAAACTCAGAAGACAATGAAGAGATTCTACTGTAAAACTAAAAAACCCAGTACTTTAAGTAAGATTCCAGAATTACCCATACCAAAAGATTAGCAATGACACTTCAGCTTGGAAAAAGATAGCAATGACAAATGCAAACACTGGTAGAAGCAGAGCCAGGTAAAGAATAGGAAATTCACATGTTATTACCAGTGGTTTGTAGTATTCTTCCAATTCAAAAGACAAAACTGCAATCTTGCTGTAATGGAATCTGCTTATTAGGAAGCATGAAAGTTAAAAGTTTCTTAAGAGAAGAGAATTTTTGAGGGCAGTCCTAGTGCTAAATTTCAACCTTACATGCTAGCTGCAACATATATCCACACTTCTGACTTCTCAATGACATGATTACAGTCACAACAGATGAAAAGGAAAATAACCAGTGTGTTAACTCTGAGCTTCCATATTCCCAGCTCACCAATGCATAACATCTTAATCCTGGAAAATGGCTTCCACTACAGTCATATCTCAAGTGTTTCTCCCAAGTAGAGAGTTTAGAAAGTTATTCTAAACTATGTGACTTTAATTTGGAATGATGGAAAGGTACACAGATAAATGTAAACAGTAGGAGAATCATTCTACTTCATTTACCATTCCAAACCATCCAGGCTCTATCTTGAATATGAAACAGCTGGCACCTGACTGCACGCAACAGCGAGAATGTTAAAAGCCCAGCCTGTACTAGAAAAACATAAGAAAATTAAGAGATGACTGTATTTAGTATTAGTCGATAAGAATGGCTTAATTATGCCAACATATAAAAACACCAATCCTATTTCATTTTTAGAAAGAATCACGTCACTGAAATTTGACTTTAAGCTGTTGCTATTTGCTTGGATGTGGTCTTGAAGGTTTCCCATTTTCTCTGTACCCCATTTAAGAAAACATTGACGGGAAATCTGTGATAAGAATTTAGCAAAGGCGTCTCTCTCCTGTTCCTCGTTATGCCAATGCAAGAACTGGAAAATTCCAAACAAAATCAGGTTAGTGATACAGTAAATTCATAAATGATAAAGCTACATGACTACATAACAATGACCCAAATACATAAGACCAAGATATTTTCATTATGACCAGACTTTATTCTTCCAAGCTAATTAACAACTAAACTTTAAAAACTAAAGTCCAAACCAAAACTGTTTTGCCAATAAGAATCATAATCCTTCCCAGTCTTAAACATGGAACTGAAAATATGGCTTTGCTCACTTAGGACAAAGTGGTAGCTCAACAAGTTCCTAACTACAGAGGGGACCCAGCATTTAAGGAATTTGCCACTCTCCACCCCTGCTTATCATCCTGACTAATCCCTACCACTCAGAAAGAACAGATGAATCCCCCTGTTCAAAAGTTTCAAGGCAGAAAACAAAAACATACCATGTATAGCTTCTTGGGCAAAATATTTGACATCCATATCTTCATCCTGACCTAACTTCTGTAGTACTGGTTTAACTTCCCCATGCAAAGCACTAAAATTCAAAAGTATTACCTGTGAAAAGCAGTTTCAGGGACCAGGGAAATCTCTTATGATACATATGCTCTCTGATATTATCTACAGGCTCTTTGGTAACTTTTAAAACTTAAAACATATTTTAAAACACTTATACACTTGGCAAATGCTCTAAACAATTTCTAAAGTCCTTAGCAAAATGAGATTCAGAAAATGATATGTATATATACAAAGCTTAAACAGTAAAGGGTGGACATCTTCAAAATTGGTTGGTAAATTTTTTTTTTAAAAAATCTGTATCTAGGGCCAGGGAGATGGCTCAGTAGAATAAGCACTTCCCTGGCAAGCGTTAAGGGCCTGAGTTCAATCCCCAGTTCCAAAAAAATAAAAAAAAAATCTGTATCTATGTAAAGTGAAAATCACTGAATTTAGGGCTGGCCAGATAGCTCAGCAGGGCCCAGGGAGATACCTCAGTATAATAAGCACTTGCATGGCAAGCACAGGGTCCCAAGTTCAATCCCCAGTACCACAAAAAAACAGTCTACAGATAGCTCAGCAGACTAAAGAGCCTGCTTAGGCAGAGTACAGCTGCTGGGGTTCCCGGGGGCACACTGAGAGGGTGATTGAGACTAAGGCATCCCAGCACTTAGGAGGCTGAAAACAAGAGAATCACTACAAGGCCAATCTACGTAGTGAAATCCTGAAGACCCTATAGATCCTGTACTTAAATACAAAAAAAAAAAAAAAAAAAAAGGAGAGAGAGGGGGCCAAGGAGATGGCTCAGTAGAATAAGCACTTCCCTGGCAAGCTCAAGGGCCTGAGTTCAATTCTTAGTTCCGCCAAAAAAAAAAAAAAAAAAAAAAATCACTGAACTTAATTTTAGCTGTTACTACCCATTATAAGGTCAAAGTTAAAATATACTCTTAAAATATAAGTAACACTAAAATCTTACTCAGTGTCTAGAAGTGGCCCAATTTTTTGAAGAGATTTAGCCACATTGAAACGAACATTTGCTACTTGGTCTCCTGCCATTTTTAATACGATGGGCAGCATTTGTTTAGTGGTTATTTCCTGACCACAGACTTCAGACAGGGCCTAGAAAAATATATAAGATGACACATTTAAAACTTTTTTTAAAATTCTGAAATCTAGCAAGACAAATTAATATTTAATAAGAATATGATACACCAATAGGAAACTATTTCTAGTTTTGAGCATCTAAATTTAGAGGTACACATGTAGCATTCGAAAATCAGAGAACTAGATCAGAAGCCACAACTAAGCTGCAACTTTTAAAGTACTACCAAATATTTTTGAGTCAGATAAGGCAAAGTGAATGGCATACACTGCAGGGTACTAATCAGCTTTTCTTCTGGATGGTTAACAACCTAAGTTCACAGATCAAAATTTGAGAAATAGAAGAGCTGCAAGGTCAGCCAACATTTTGGCCCTAGCCCTTCAAGGTCAGCAAAGACTCAGAACATAGGAGAACCTGTCCTACAACATCATGAAACTCAGTTAAGCCCCAAATTTTCTGAACAAGGAGATTATGGAGCCACAGAGGAAAGAGATCGAAGTTCTATAGTGTGCCTGGGGAGAGTCACATGGAGAGAAAACTTTCAGGGTCTCACAGACAGCCAACTGGTCAAGCATTGGCCGTGACTCATCTGCATGGATGACACAGACAAAGGATCTACAGAATAAGGTACAGGATTACAAGATAAACCCTGAGGGAACTTCACTGACCTCATCAGAAACAAAAGCTACATCTTGTGGTATATAGGTCTTGCTCTATCTAGGTCTTAACCTCCAGCAGAAAAGTATAAAAATGAGGTATACAACACGGGGCCATCTTCTAATCAGCATAAACTATATTACAAACAGAGGACACTATATTTCAGAACTGAGAAATTCTTGCTTTAATGCTAAGTGCTTTAGTGCCTGAGCTTAAATAATACTTACATTAATGCAAAACAAAGTAGTCATTCTGTGCAAGTAATTAGGATCATTTGCCATTACCAACACTTTTGGAACTATGGTATTCTGAGCCCACTCTGTACCAAATTTCTGAACTAATTTCATGAGGTTGTTGGTGGCAGCTTCTCGGATGGCATACACTGCAGAAAAGGTCAAGAACACAAAAGCATAATACTTACTACTTCATAAGCATAACCTAGTTGGCTTACATCAACATCAAATATGGACAGTAACAACACAGTAACAAGAATGTTCAGCCATAGTTCATACTGTCTTGTTATTAACAGTTTTGAAATGCATATTTCCAAGGAAAATGGATGCTATTTCATTCTATATATCATCAATTAATAAATACAAGTACCTACTAGGTTCTATGTGTTACACAGATACTTGCCTTCAAATATCACACACTCATGATGGAACTGTAGCTCAGGGTAGACAGGCCACTTGCCCACTATGCACAAGGCTTGGACTCAATACCCAGTCCAGGAAAAAAAAAAAAAAAATACCAACTCTTTTCAGAAAAAATGAATCTAATGTACTTCAAAAAGTATAGGACTGTGTGGCAAGTGCAACGTCCTGAGTTCAATCCCTGGTTCCACCACCACAAAAGAAAGAAAAAAGTATAGGACCACAGGGCCAGCCAAATAGCTCAGCAGATTAAAACACCTGCTTTGGCAGACACAGCGGCCGGCCAGGGTTCAATCTGTGGTATTCAGTACCAGCTCCTAATCCCAGCTCTTGGGAGGCTGAACACAGGCAGATCACTATGAGTCCAATCTACATAGTGAGACCTTGTAGTACTTGTAGACCCTGTACTAAAATACAAAAAAAAGTATAGGACTGATTACAACAAAGTAGGGCACAGCATAGTAAACACTGTGACAACCACAGGAGTTCAAAGAATGAACAAGGAAGCAAGGGAAAGGGGAGGAATTCCTGAAAAGGGAAAATAAAAAGTATCCAACACACAAAAGAAAAACAACAGGAATCTGTAAGACTAGGGAGCTAGTTAGGATAGGCCCAGATCACAGAGCACTTTTAAAATTAAGTTTAATAGTGCATGGTGGCACACACCTGTAATCCCAGCATTCAGGAGGTCAAGGAAGAGGTTTACTATGAGTTCAAGACCAGCCTGGGATACAGTAGTGAGTTCAAAGCCCAGCCTGAACTACAAAGTACAATACTGTCTCAAAAAAAAAAAAAAAAAAAAAAAAAAAAGAGAAATTTAGACTTGACAGAAATCACTTTTTAGAAGCAAATGTGTCCTGATGACCAATGTTACATTTTGAGAAGACTACTTAGCAGTGGAAAAGGGAACAGCTAGGTCATTTACCCACCAGCAAATAAAAATTTACTACCAACTTGCTTCTTCCCCATTAAAAATGTTTAGGTTGAGTCAACATGTTAAACGTCTTATAAATGTGCCTCCCTTAACAACTAATAGTACCCTATAAAACCATTTATCCAGCCAAAAGCTCAGCAGTTTAAGCGCCTGCCTGGCAAGCACAAGGTCCTGAGTTTGATCCCTGGTACTGCAAATAAATAAATAAATAAATAAATACCATTTACCAAAGACATTATAAATCCAGACCACAAAGGTCTAAGCTATTATCCTGTCACAACTAGCTGTTCTATGTATCCAGGAATAAGCATAAACTTACTGTTACCTCATTTCATAGGTCCAGGAAATCTCAAAAATTTGTGTTTAGATAACAAGTCAAGAGTGGCCAGTGTTAACATATTCTATTTCTCTCTCCAAGCAGATCCAATGTTTAAGGATCAGCAGACACAAGGACCCAAGCCACAGCCCTGATCCTAAGCCAAGGACAATGTACCTGTGATATGCAAGCTGCAGGCCAAAATAGGTACAGGTTAGCCATCACTGTCCAAACAGAAACACCCAACTCTTCTCAGTACACTGATGCCTCTGGGCAATGAGGTTGAGGCAAATAGCAAAGATAGCCTAGACAAGCAGTACAATTGCTTACTAGTGATTAAAATGGCCAAAATCTCTCTGGAGCAGCAACTCATTAAGATAAGCCAGAAGCACTCTCTAAGAAGCAAGAGCAAGTCAACCATTTTACCAGAAAGACAAATTCTTCCCCATCACACAGTCTGTAAGCCCAAACCCCTTCCTGGCTCTTCCCTCTCTAAAGTGAAACTATAGCATCTATGCTTTTTTCCTCTACTCTCTGTTTAATATATTTCAGATTTTTCTCATCATAATGTCAGAAAGGGATCCTAATGCCAGCATAACCAGCAACCAAGCATATACAAGCATAAGCCCTAACAAAGACTGTAACTGCACTGATCCCTACTTGGCCAGATGTCTACTATCTTCTTGGCTCCTCTCAATTCTGTCAGAAAAATGTAAACTACTTCACAGTTCTGCCTTTTTCTCCCATTTGTTTGGTCTGTCTCTCCCACAACTCAAGGTCTGGCTGGTCTCTTAAGGTTTCTTTATATCTCTTTGCTCACCAACTTTGGCTACCCCCAGCATTACTGGGGAAGTGCCATTTCAACTAGGTGATTTTGGTTTTGAATAATTTTTTTTTTTAAATTTGTGTTTCCTGTTAAGCTACCTTTAAAAATTAACAAAAAGGTATGCCATTTTTGGCCATCCAATATCTAAATAATTAATGGTAAGTGCTTAATTCAGAATGCTTTCAAACAAATACAAAATGATGCTGGACTATGCCACTCCCATTAACAAATGAAAAAAGGGTAATATTTTTCCCATGATTTGCCAATTTTAAGTTTTATTTGACGAGGTAACTTCAAAGAAAAAAATAGAGAAAGTCTTCACAATGTAGTTTGAAACACTGCAAGTACCCAAAAAATGCCCTTCTAGACTGTAACATAGTTTTCACTTTTCACATTCTCAACCACATGGATCTCCCATATGATACTTCATGTACATTGGGCAAGAGAGGGGGTTTATTGGGTACTGAACCCTGGGCTTCTGCAGTAAGCTATATATAGTTTTTTGTTTGTTTACTCCTTTTGAAAACAAGCTCTTGCTATGTAGTCCAAGCTGGTCATGAATTTACCATGTAACCCAAATAGACCAGAACTCCCCCCAATCTCCGAGCCTCATCTTCCCTAGCGCTGGAATCACAAATATGTGCCTACCTCTATGCCTGGCTTGTGACTATTTATTGAGGCAGGGTCTTTAGCACTTACAATACTTCTTTATGAATCTCCTAGGGTACTGAAATTATAGGCATCCACTACTATGTCCAGCTCACCAACATGCTTTTAACAAAATTACCTCCATAAGCAGACACAAGTATCCTCATTCTTTACAATTATCCAGGCACGAAAACTGACAATTGATGAGAGATATTCAAAACATATAAAGCATACACAGGATAATGTGGACCTGAAATAGGATGCTAACCAAATCCACCAAAACATAGAACAAACAGGAAACTCATTAGCACAGGTCTAAGGTCACACTAAACCTGCGAAGTTTGGTCCTAGGACCTAGCTAACGGTGTTATCTTGTACCCACTGTGGTCTGGCAGACAAAATAATATACACATTATACATCTACCTGAAAATCTCATCAAAAAGTCATCTGCTTGTTCCTGTTTTCCTGACATATGGTCACTCATTCCTCATAGTAGCAGCAGCAGCAAGGGAACACTCAGTAAGTCTTCCTTTCTCTACCCCAAGGTATAGGTGATGTCTCCTACTCCCAAGAATCCTGTATTGTACTGCCTTACAAGGAAGTATAACCTTCTCTATATCACCTCAAAAAAAAAAAAAAAAATTTGCTATTTCTTCTCAGCCAGGCAAGTCTTTCACTTCATTTCACTCCATGTATATCCCTAAAGTTACTGAACACACTATTGGCACTATGGCAAGTGAAAAAACCTTGGGAAAAGTAAGTACATAAAAAGAGACAGTCTGAAAATCAAGTAACACAGTAAGTAAGCAACAAGACAAAGAGATTATTCAGTGAAGAAAATAAGCTAAAAAAAAAATTTGGCATCATGGTAAAGGGATGTAATCTAAACAGTTGGGAGGCTGAGGCAGGAAGACTGCCATGAGTTCAAGGCCAGCCTGTACTACAGCAAGACCTTGTCTCAAAAAATAAATAAAAATAAATGGAATGTAATCAAAGCCTTTATTAATCCCTAATTATTAAAGCAAAATATACACTGAAATCAGAATTCTTTTCTAAAAGAAAATACCATAGGATATATGTAAAAACTTGGACCTTTTCTAGTAACCTTTTTAATTTATCTACTCACCATGATCTACAAGCCAAGCCATGCATAAAGAATTCAGTTTTTCATCAAAAAATTCCATACCCTATAAATATAAAAAATTCTATTAGTATGTATCTCCAAAGTTTAGAAACTAAGATACTTGCTCACTCTATCTATCTATCTATCTATCTATCTATGTATCTATCTATGTATCTATCTATCTATCTATCTATCTATCTATCTATCTATCTATTTATCTATCTATCTATCTATCTATCTGCTTTTTAACAGGGTCTTATTATGTAGTCCAGGTTGGTCTTCAATGCACTATATAGCCAAGCTGACCCCAAAGTCCTAACCTCAGACCCCAGACTGCTGGGATTACAGGTGCATGTGCATGTACGACCTTGCCCAACTAAAATGCTCTATTTATATTACCACTGATTACCTGAAGGCTATAAAACATTTCCATCCCAGTGTGGTGGCACCCACCTGTAACCCCAACATTTCAGAGGCTGAAGAATGAAGATTACCATAAGTTTAAGGGCAGCCTGGGACACACATTGAGTTGAAAGCCAGGTTGAACTAAGACCCTGTCACAAAAAAAAAACAAAAAACTTGTTTCCATCCTCAGATTTTTTATTTTTGGGGGTTTTTGCAGACAGGTTCTCATTATATAATGTAGGCTGGCCTTGATCTTATTTAAACAGCCCAGACTGGCCTCAAGCTCACAGACATCATCCTGCTTCAGCCTCCTAAGTGCTGGGACTATGGGAATGCATCACCACTCCCAGTACATACTTGTTTCCAAATAAACTAAAATCACAAAACAGTAGAAAAGGCTACCATACGATTGATAAATTATGTATTTTTATTAGAAATCATGAAGAAAAGTGTGAGATGTCATAAGTTGGGCCAAGTATGAGAAAACAGGGTAGCCAGAAGCCAGACAAACACTACCGAAGAATAGAAAAAATGTAATGTGGGGGGCCAGGCAAGCAAAAACCTAGATTATCTTTGAAAATCAATTAGTCAGGAATATATATGTCAACAGTATTAATAACTCGTAAGGGTCTTCCCTTTTAGGTTAGTATCATAACAGCTCCATTCCAGAGAGCTGTCTCAGTCCTCAGCAAATCGTTTAGCCTTGGCTGCTTTCCACTCTGGAGGGTAATCGGTGACAGCCACCAGTAAAGAACAAAAATGACCCTCAGCATTTGGAAGTGACAGTGGAAAAACTGGACAAACTTTAACCCTATTAGACATACTGACATCTTTGCCATCCATTTTGAAGAATGGAGCACTTCAAATTTTATAAAACATTAAATGCAACAGATATCCACAAGATGTATGCTCATAAATTAAATATACCAAATTTAGAAATATAAATTCAGTGGTCTAAGAAAAAAATTAATAAACCCCATATGCTATGACATGAAAGAAATGAGGTGAGGACTAGAGGAATGGGCATTGTAGTGTCAGCAGTAAATCGAATATGAGATTTCTCCAAAAAAAACTTCTTTTCAGGTATTTGTTTATTTCACAATTGAAAAATGACAAATGCCTAATTAACAGGCACCATGGCAATCACTAGAAATAAAACAGCAACTAGTTTCTGTTGTAATAGATATCACTTGTCTATCTCATATAGACTGTAAGACAGTTACAATACCTTGAAGTGCTATCAACATGTCAAGGTAACTTGTGAAAAACAAAGATGTAGTATAAAGCCCAGATCTGAAATTTTAAGTACAGTGGTTACTACTTAAGAGCAAAACTAATCATAAAATTTAAACAGTAAGAGAGTAAGTGATAAAGCTAACTTTGACCAAAACAACTAGCATTATAAGCTTTTCTATATGTTGATTCCTCAACTTTCCTTAATCAGAATATAGGAAAAGTTGTCCCTAGAGGCATCTTGCTTGGAAAACAGGCAAACAGAGGAAAGGTACCCTGAACAAAAACCAAAATTGATGGCCACTGTGTTTGTTCTTCCATGGTGGCCCACCCTCATGCTGGAAGGTGGACTTTTTCCTACTTTTACTTGCCTCAAATTCACTGTAGAGCCTGCTTCTTACCTTTAATAAAACTTTGCTACCATTTAAAAAAAAGCAAAACTGAATTAACCTGACACTATAGTTTTATTTTTCTACAGTTTTATTAGTCCTTAAGAGAGAATAAGCATTAAATATCACAAAATTTATGTTTTACTAAGAAAATGATCACATACTTTGTTGTTTTTGAGACACAGTCTCAATATGTAATGCTTGCTGACCTTGAATTTGCTTATGTAGCCCAGGCTAGCCTCAAAGTCATGCCTGCCAAGTGCCTTGATTATTGGTGTGTACCACTATACTGGGCAAGAAATTGATTACATTCTTCTATGGTTTTGTTGTTAGATGGCAATAAAACATTGTTTTATTAACACCTTTCTGTTAGAAGTAAATGCACTAATGTGGAAACAAGAGCACCCACAGGGAACAGGGCCAAGAGTACATTTTCATGCATCTAAATGAATACTCATGGAAGGTATCCAGGCTTCCTACTGTCAGGGTAAATCCCACTCTTTGGTCCTACCCTTTAGTTTATCCAGCACACACTCACCAGCTGGCCTGCCAGCAGTGGCATATACTCAATAATAGCCAGCCGCACCCGCCATTTGGCATCTTCAGCCAGTTCCACTATGGCAGGAAGGAGAGACTGAGAGAGCTGACGGATCCCAATGACTTCATTAACACAGTCCAAACTGGAGATGATATTCAAACGAACTTCAGGACACTATAAATACACAAACCCACAAAGACTACGTGTAAGAGTCATACTCTCTGTACAAAATTCTTCTGTCATAATAAGGTACAAACTGTTGAGCAAATTTTCAAATTAGAAAGTATGGACTCTGGAAGGAAAGGACTGAATATAATTCAATGATAAAAGTACTTGCCTGACAGCATAAGAACCTGTGTTTAACCCTGTTCACCATAAAAAAAGTACAGCCTTAAAGGAAATACTGAATACTGAATGTACAAATAATATAAGACACATAAATATAACTGATCTTAACCAGAACTTTCAGTGAGAAGTGTATGAGATGGTAAAAAGCATAGGCTCAGGAACTAAATTACATGTATTCACAGGGATATAGCTCAACAGCACATTTCCTGCCTGGCAAGCACAAGGCCAGAGTTAGATCCCGACACAAAATAAACAAACAAACAAATAAATAAATAAAATGTACTCAAATCCTCTGCCAATGCTGAGACCTCAGACAAGTTATTTTATTTCTGAGCCTTACATTCCTCATCTGGAAACGAGATTTATAAGGCCTGATTACATGTAACAACAATAAAAAGTATTTAGTGTCATACCTGGTATATATTATTAATCAATGTCACAATTTTCGATACCATATTTAAACTTAAAGATGACTTAAGCAAAGACTAGCTTTAATGAATTGGGGAATATAAAACAAAAATTATGCAGAGAAGATGGATACTTTTTTTTTTGGTAGTACTGGGGACCAAACTTGGGACCTGGCACTTGCCAAGTAGGCACTTATGCTGCTGAGCTATATATCCCCAGTCTTAGATAAATTTTATTAACAGAAGCAAAGTTTCATTAATGACAGGAAAAGAAAGGTTCTGCAGAGCAAGTTTCAGCCAAGAAACAGTAGGCAAAGAAATACAGTGAGGGCAGGCCATTATGCAAGAGCGAGCACACTGGTCTGGGAAGATGTTTTGACGTTTGCTTTAATGAGTCTATTTTTGGGGAAACGGTAACCCCAAATCCAAAGATAACGTCACAAGTTTTTTTTTTTTTCAAATTTATAATTTTTTAATCTATTTCCATATTTTGGATACTATTTTAGTGAAACTAATCCAAAATCTCACCAAATTGACAACTTTCAAAAATAACAGAAATTATAGACTTACCTCATCCTTTAATTGAGCTAAAAAAAGAGGCAAAAGATGTTCAATAGTATTCTCTTTGCCCAAGATCGTAGATAATCCCATAATTACAGATGCTAGAGCTGTTTTGACATGTTGATTGGTATCAGATACTAATTCCTAAAATCAAAATTAGAAGACTTTCATTTTTGCAATACAATAGAAATCTTCACAGCATCCCTTAAGGAATTTAAAATATAGTGATACTTCAATACTGATTAGCTGGCAACAGATAACAGATTGAAGTATCAAAAAACATTTTATAAGAGGTACTAATGAGTGACAAATAATAATTGACAACTTAACAACTGTCCCATTTATTTCTTGCCCACCTTTAAACTCCAAGAGTTTTAAAGTAAAAGAAAAACTGATGTAAACTTTACCTTCATATATGCCAGAGTAAAACAAAATAAATTCAAACTATATTTACCTTTATATATGGCAAAATCTGACTCATAATTATGGCTTCTCTACCTTCAGTAGGCAAGTTCTCACAAAGCTCTAAAAGAAGATAAACAGAAGAAAAATACTTTTGCAGAGCCATTTATAAGAAACAAGATAATCAGATTTAGTAACACCTACATGGGCCTAGGGAGATAGCTCAGTAGAATAAGCGCTTCCCTGGCAAGCGTAAGGCCCTGAGTTCAATTCCCGGTACCACAAAAATAAAAAAAAAAAAACCTACAAGTTAAATCACATCAGATATTTAAGCAAATAAGCTCTAAGGCAGAAAACGACAGTCTAAAGAAATGACCTATCAATCTTGATGCCATTTATATATCCTATAAATCTAATCTGTAAATGTATTTCTAAGAGAAACAAGATGTTTAGTTTGAAATGTAACTTTATATGACAATTAACATTTTCATACAATGAAATTATCTCTATTTGAGACATTTTCTAGAACGCATAATATATAAAAATTCACTGCCATAAAATAAAAAATAAAAATAATCACACCAAAATGAATGACATGTTACAGCACAAATTGAACCATCTAACCTTTTACTTTGTGGGCAGCAGCTGCTCGGACTTCAGCTTCACAATCCTTAAGCAGGTTCTGAAATGCGGGGATGAGGTCATTTAGGGTGATTTTAGGACCCACCGCTTTCTGGAGCTTTAAAGAAATTTGTACAGGTGTGAAGGTATACTAACAGAATAATTAGAATAAAACTGTAATCTTCAAGCATTTTTGCCACAAAAAACTATTCAACAGAGTAAGTTTAAAAACGTTTGGTGTAACAGCAAATCTGATGAGTTTCTGCTCTGATTTTTATCACTGCAATGATTTTTACCTCTGAAAATTTGTCAGCTACCATATAGCGAACTCGCCAAGATTTGTCTTCGGCTGCTTGTCGAAGGGTAGGCATTACCAAGATCTCAAGATCATCCTGAGACAACAACTGGGCAATACTGACACAAGCTTCCACAGCTAGGAGGCGCACGGAGTCCTAAAGAGACAAATTTCCATTACATAGTATTTAGTGAGAGCCAACAGAGTACTGTGTATGGTGTGAAGCAGTGCTGTTATTAATACTATTACTTTCTTTTAAAGACAAGAAACAAAATAACCCAGCCATATTAAATGCAATTTCATATCTTCACAGCTTTGAAATAGTTGTTCCCCTTGCAGGGCATGTGAAAGCCATACAGATAAAATTGACTGTTCAAAGTATGTTTTTACACTGCCAAACAATGTAGAGCTCTTACATAAAGTACTACTTTGTATTTATAAATTTATAAAATGTTTTCATTTTAGATTTTTTTATCATAGCTGGCACAGCCTGCCCTGGGATCAGGACTGGTGCAGCATGTGGTACTGGGGATGGAACCTCAGTCCCTGGGCTTGCCTAAGCATGCCTAAGCAGGTGCTTTAGTCAACTGAGCTATCTCACCAAACCAACATTATTACATGTTCACATGTTTTTCTTTTTTTTTTTTTTTTTTGTCTTTTTGAGACAGGGTCTCGCTATGCAGTTCAGGCTGACTTTAAGCTCACTTTGTAGCTCAGGCTGGTCTTGAACTCACAACAATCCTCCTGCCTCAGCCTCCCGAGTGCTGGGATTACAGGCATGCGCCACCACGCCCGGCACATTTTCACATGTTTTATAACTGATACATTCCATGGGTTTCTTATAAGAGTATTAGGAGAAAAACATTTCAACCAAAAAGGTACGTAGGGGCTGGGAAGATAGCTGGTCAGTCTAAGTGCAGGCCTGATAGGTGCAAGGACCCAAGTTCAATCCCTAACACCACATGCCATGCTGGCCACAGAATACCAAGGTGCTGTGCTGGCCCTGAAACTAGGTGTGGTGGCACACACCTGTGATCCCAGCACTGGGGAGGCTGAGACAAGAAGATCACTACAAGTCTGAACACCATAGCAAGACCCTGTATCAAATAAAGAAAATTTTTAAAAATTAAAAAAATGAAATTAAATATAAATATTATATTTTGTGAATAAAACAGTCAAATGTTAAAAAAAAAAAGAACTGACTTTGTTCTAAAAGTAAGAAAATTATCTCGACTGGAATGCTGGGTTTTTATTTTTAAAGAATGAAAGAAAGTGTGAAGATTAAATTAAAAAAAGAACATTTTAATGATACCTTCAAAGCCTTAATGTAATAGTAATTCAAAGGATGAAACATGAAAATTATATTTGCATAAATTATTTATAATATTACAACATAGAAAAGGGTCAGAGAATATCAATGATGAAGTTCAGTTAGAAATACAAAATGAGGACAAATGTAAACCTAACACTCAAGAGGATGAAGCAGGATTACTGAGTTTGAGACTAGCCTGAGCTACAGAGTTCAAGGCCAACTTGAACTACCCAATGAGCCCCTGTCTCAAAAAAGACACACACAAAAACAAAAAAAGAAATTCTCAATGAATGGAAAAATGAGTAATAAAAGAAAATGGACTTAAACATTGAAAATCAGGACCAGCCAAATAGCTCAGTGGATTAAAGAGCTTGCAAGCATGCACAGGGGCCAGAAGTTCAATCCCCGGGGCCTTCTATGCTGGCACCACCCCCAGGACACGCTGAGATGGCAACTGAGACTGGGCATGGTGGAGCGCGTCTGTAATCCCAGACTTCGGAAGCTGTTAACAAGAGAATTACTACAAGTCCAATCCAGTAGTGAGGCTCTGAACACCCTATAGATCCTTCCCTAAAATATAGAAAAAAAATCAAAAAATTTAAAAGAAAAATTGAAAAATCACCAAACATGGTGACACACATCTGTAATCCCAGTATTGAGTCTGAGGCAAGAGGATGGAGAGGAGTTCAAAGCTAGCCTGGGCTATATATTGAGGTCAAGGCCAGCCTGCACTACAAAGCAAGATCTTGTGCCAAAAAAAAACCAAAACAAGAACAACAAAAAACCCTAAATAAATAAATGTTGAAGATCACAGACAGAATGACTTTAAGGTCAGCATTTTTTAAAAAAAGCAGAAAAAATTAGAAAGACATGGGATTAATGAGCTCAGAGTTCCAGAATTAGAATGCCAATGAGACACTTATATGTTCTCTGAGTAAGTAGAAATATACAACTGGGAACTGAGATGACTTGGGAATTATACGCATGTCAAGCAGAAACAGTAAATGTGAACAAGTAAGCACTGAGAAGAAACAGGACAAAAGCTTAATGGAGATACAATTATATTCTGGTATAGACATATATAATCAGAGATGAGACCTCAACTTTCTAATACAGTATAAATTTTAAATGATATAAATCTACAACAATAAACTACATATCTACGACACATTCACTCTTCTGATCCAAAGGAACATAAAAAAAAAAGGCAGAACTAGGTTCTTGGTACTGGCTACACAAATATTTTTGGATTTTGAAAATGAAGCTAAATCAAGACACTACTGTCATCTACTGAAATATATGACAACAAAGACCACTTCTCTTCGAGAACTCATTTTCTCCCCTACACCTAAGCCTCTCAAAACCCTATTCATTCTCAGCAATGACATCATCTAGCTTCTCAATCCAAAAATCTAGATCCTGGTCCCTCTTTTCCTCATCAAATATGCCTGTATAAGTTTTCTCAACTCCAATTCCAAACTATTTATGCAGACCCTCCCCACTGTAAAAGTCTGGTTTTTTTGTTTTTGTTTTTTTGCCAAACTGGGGATTGAAATCAGACCCTTGCACTTGCCAGGGTAGCACTTATTCTGAGCCTTCTCCCCAGCCCCCTGGTATTTTAAATTCACATCCCTCTTCCAATTTAGTTTCCACCCAGAAGCCAGAATGATATCTTGATTTTTTAATTTTTTTTGGCAGAACCAGGGATTGAACTCAGGCCTTTATGCTTGTCAGGGAAGCGCTTATTCCACTGAGCTGTCTCTCCAGCCCCTAGAATGATATTTTGAAAATATGAGTCAGTTCCCCACACAAAATGTAGGTGTTAGCCGGGCGTGGTGGCGCATGCCTGTAATCCCAGCACTAGGGAGGCTGAGGCAGGGGGATTGTTGTGAGTTCGAGACCAGCCTGAGGTACAAAGTGAGCTTAAGGCCAGCCTGAACTGCACAGTGAGACCCTGTCTCAAAAAAAGACAAAAAAAAAAAAAAAAAAAAAAAAAAAAAAAAAAAAAAATGTAGGTGTAGCCCACTGCACCTAGAAAAGCAAATCCAAACTCTGTATTCTGGCCTGAAGAACTCTCTTTTCCAACTCATGTCTTACCACTATGTCTCTTTAACTACTATCTGCCAACCACAAGATGTTTATACTATATGCCCTCTCCTGTAGCAATTCTTTTACCTGGGTGCTCTGAAAACCCAGGATGCAGCACAGATGACATTTTTCTTTTGTCTCTATTTGCTACTTTTCTAGTCCTGGCAAATCTAGCAAAATGCCTGATAAGTCATCCCCTATTTTGTCACTGTACTTTATTTTCATAAATTTAGCCTTAATATTTGTCTAATTATTATATTCTCCATTAAAATGTAAACTAATGGAGATACAATTATATTCTGGAATAGACATATATAATCAGAGATGAGACCTCTGTAAGACTTGTTCAACATTGTTCTCCAGCACTAGGACAGTTATATAGTAGGTGTTCAGTAAGTATGTTTTCAATGACTGAATAAGCCAAAAGCAGTTATTCCATTGGTGTTCAGAGGGAACATAAATATTTTATTAAAAAGCATCTCATATATTTTGAGCATCAAATGCTGCTAAAAGTTGTATACATACTCCCAACTATTAAGTTGTCTTTTTACCCCCAAAATATCAAACTTTCATTAAGACGATAGGTCAAGGATAGAGAAAACAGTGGCCAAATCCACACAATTTTCATAAATAAGCTTTTTCTGGAACACTGCCATGTTCATTAGTTCATATATTCTCTGTGGCTATTTTTGCAAGGCCGCAATGACAGTGACAACTGAGACTGTATGACCCACACATCCTAACATACTTATGATCTGGTCCTTTAAAAAAGAAGTTTGTAATCCAAGTGTGGTGGCACTTCTGGATAATTCCATCACTCAGGAGGCTGAGCCAGGACTTCCATAAATTCAAGGCCAGCCTGGACTACATAATGAGTTCAAGGTCAGCATGACCCACAAGCAAGACCAGGTCTCAAAAAAAACCAAAAGAAGCAGTTATTTTTTTCTCTCTTAATTTTTCTAATTTTGTATGCTTGTATCTAGAAATCTTAAAAACTAATTTAAAGACAATAATATGCAGTATAACAACCGCTGTTGAATTCTTATTATCTACTTTAGTGAAATTCTGTATCATTTCTAATGGGGTTTTTATACACTACTTTTTATTCTCTTTAAAAATAATAATAAATTGGGGCTGAGGAGATGGCTCAGTGGAATAAGCGCTTCCCTGGCAAGTGCAAGGGCCTGAGAGTTCAATCCCTGGTTCTGCCAAAGAAAAATAAATTAATTAATTAAATAAAGAAACAAACATCTAGATCCTCAGTCAAAATTATTACTATATGGAGTAATCTCATTCATTAGTGCAGAGATCAAATAGCTTTCCTAACACATTCTATGCTTTAATATTTACCTGAAAGTCAAAATTCCAGGAAACACTATTCTATCATGTTACAATACAGCCTGCAACTCCCAAAGGCATGTTATGCACCTTTGGTCTTCCTTTCTAACTACAGCTATTTCCTCTGACTTCCCATTCTTAAGAACAATGAGATATAGGCTGTACCAGGCTAGAATTTGCAAAATGGATCCTGATATAAGAAACAAAAGACCCAACGAAATGTTTAAAATTACCTGGCAGTGATGAGTACCAACCAGCTACTCAGGAAACTGAACCAAAGGGATTACAAATTCAAACCCAACCTGGGGAGTTTAGCTAATCCCTATCTAAAAATTTAAAAAAAAAGGGCTACAGACAGATCTGTGTGTAAAGGCCGACTTCAATCCCCAGTACCACTAAAATAATATATATTTAAAATATTAGAGAAGAACATACTTGTACCACTTAAATACAAGAAAATGGACTAAAATGTTGAAAATTGCTAGGTGTGGTGGTGCGCACCTGTAATTCCAGTACTCAGAAGGCTGAGGCAGGAGGATCCCAGGCCAACTTAGGCTACATGAGCAAGTTCAAGACAGGTTGAACCACACAGTGAGACCCTGCCTCAAGAGAAAGAGAGAGAGAGAGAGAGAGAGAGAGAGACTTACCTGTTCATCTGAAGCTAGAGTAGTGAACAAAGGAACAATTTCAGCTTTCACACTGTCCAATTCCAAAACTTTTGCAAATTCACCCAGTTTGGAAGCAGCCGCACGCCTTACCATTGGTGTGTCATCTGAGCACAATGAACGGAAGTGCCTACAACATAGAGTAAATATGTTCTGCTGAATACTATTGATGTACCACACTCCAACACAGACTGAAACTTCAGAGGTTTTCTCTTAGAACATTTTATTTTGTAACAAAAATAAAGGAAATACTGAAAGGGATAATAAAAATGTTATGATTAATTCCACTATCCTAGTACCTAGTAACATGGCATTGTACAGTGTAAACTGTCACATGAGTCCCCAATAACACCAACTACTTTAAAAATACTAAAAATTCCTTACTGTCTAATTTCTGCCTTGACATCATTTGAGGACCTGGGATAGCAAACGCTGAACAAACCACATGCAGATGTGCGAGAAGTAAACCAATCTCCACTCGCCAGGCGTTTCACCAGAGGTACAAAATGAGCTTCCAGAGCAATAGGAGTATGCTCCTGGGAGATCTGCCTCAGGGACTCCACAGCCTTGTCTCGAACAACAGTCTCTTCCACAGTCGCCAGACTTTCCAAAGGAGGCTAAAGAGATCAAAAGAAAAAACAAAGAAAGCTTACTGATTCAGGTTAGATTGTCACCTTTAATGTGACTGAAAGGAAGCAGTACACAGCCAGAATGTTAGCTATCCCATACCACATGGTTACTTTCAGTTCACAAAATGATAACATATGGTGTGGCCAACCTAAAGACATGACTTCTGTAGAAAAGCCAAGATTCACGTTCCAGATGGCAATTCCCAGATGGTGTCTACAAATGACACAGTAGAAGAGATTTGACACAATATTACTATTACTGAGAACCAAATCACTAAGTTTAAATAATATTCAGCCAAACTGAGACAGGAGTGTGTTTATTTCCTTAAGTGTAAGTGCAATAATACAATCAAAATTATGCATCAAATTATATATGATAAGCCGGGCGTGGTGGCGCATGCTTGTAATCCCAGCACTCGGGAGGCTGAGGCAGGAGGAATGTTGTGAGTTCGAGACCAGCCTAAGCTACAAAGTGAGCTTAAGGCCAGCCTGAACTGCATAGTGAGACCCTGTCTCAAAAAGATAAAAATAAATAAATAAGTAAATAAATAAATGAATGAATGAATCCTTCAACTCAGTGCTTTTTCAAGTTTATTCTGTCTTTTATATCCAGATGACTTTAAATATAAAATAAATGAATATTACTAGTTTAAGCGAAGAAAAAGACCACTGTGGGTTAGTGAGGTTTGGAGATGCTTGGAGAAGGAAATCCTAAATGTTTATCTGTGGAGACTGTGTAAAGTAGTTTGTGCTTTAGGAGAAAAGGGTGTGAATACCAAAAGGGTAGAAATGAATT